>SNQJ01S0191342.1:4818-23069 GCA_010110895.2 Picea sitchensis
TCCCGATTCCAATGAGCTATTACACTGAGAGGTTCCTCCAAGTAATGTGCCCAAAATGACCTCTTCAATGATTTTAATTAACTTATAGCTCAAATAGTCAAAATCATGGAAATCGTCGGAATGCAACGAAACCAAAGCCAACCTGTGCGGAATGGCTCATAATGATGGAATATGATGATCAATGCAAGTTGGACCCCACAATACCACTCAAATACCCCTATACTCGCTATAACATCCATCTGGCTACTCTGGTTATCATAAATCTCTGCACTGTGATGATGTCCCAAAGTGGGGACATTACAAGGAGATACCCATATAAGAGACATGTAGATGCCCAACAAAATAGAACAAACGTCTATGCCCAAAAAAGGAGGTTTGCATACTTCACTTCTTGCATTGCCTTTGTAGTAAAATTTATTGAAAAGATACATACATTGTGTCTAGCATTGACTAAAAATGCAATTTCAATTTTTTCTCTCATGGTAAGTCTCCTCAAGTTATTTTGCAACAATTACCAACTAGCGTAAATCCATCTTAACTCTGGATCTATTAGAAACCTAGAGGGATCTAAAAGAGATTCAGATGCAAATCTCTCAATGTTTAACATATGTTGAGTTAAGATGAATCTATGCTCATATGTATGTGTGTAGGCACAGAGATTGTTTGTGTGTGTGTGTATCAATTAATGCTTGGTATTCGTTTTTAGATTTTCTTTTTTACATTATGGATTTTATTCTATTTTATACATTTGTTTATAAACATAGATGTTATATATCTTATACATATTGTGCTATTATTTTTTTAATATTGCGCTGACTAATGCCACATGTCACATCAAAGTTAAACACTAACGTTACACATCTCCCTCATACTAGGTTTTGTAGATGAGGCTCGTGGATTGACCTACATATAATAATATGCAATACATGCATAATGATTATATCTGCACTTTTGAAGCTATTAGTTGTCAAAGAAATCCAAGAACCATTGTTCACTTCTATACTAATCTTAACATGGAGTGTCAAGTATATATATAAAAAATTCAAGTATAAAATAATAATGTAAATTCTGTATATGCATGACAGTGCTATACATTAAACATGACATACATGCACCAAATTCATGCATGAAACGACTCTGAAATCAACTAGAATCCTCATGAGAAAGGAGATTGTCTACTCCTTCCTAATCATGCAAAACTCATCTATTCCAAAGATCTTGGCATCAATCACACATGACTAATTATAATCATGTTGATAATAAATACCTAACATTATAATAAAGCTTAGTCTCAATTCGTAATTCTTAGTCAAGTGTAAGCCTACAAAGCCAAGCACACCATGAACTATAAAAACTAGCAAAATTGCTAAAAACCTAAGCAAAGTCAACAAACAATTCTTCTCAACTACTACATCAAAACATGGATTGATTAGAGAAACTAAAAACTACATAATTATAACATTGTGATCAAAATATTTAATTTATAGGGACCTCGTAATATATGTCCACGATTTTCATCTTCCTTATAGATGCACTCACCTCTAGTTCTAAAATGAACTAAATGATTGTTGTTACACTCACCTTTGGAACTTTCAAAGTTTCATGAATTAACCAATTGTTCTAGCACTCACCCTTAGAATTTGAAAACTTTCATGAATTAAGTGATGTAAGTTACTATAAATGATTAGTCAAAAACTTCAAACACTACAAGGCTCTAAGACATCATGGGAACTAAAATGATCACCTGGACAGGAAGCGCCACACCAAATAAGGTCTTAACATTCAAAATAATACTGGGATTACCATCCCACTTTACTTCTACCTCCATAACAATGCCATTGTCATCACTTTCAACCATTGTAACACCTGTGCAATAGTCTCAAAGTCATTATCCTTAGCTTTAAACTTTAACTCAATGTAAATTAATGCAAAATCCTCACTGCGGGTTTGGTAAACATACAAGGTATATATTTGAAAAACTAATGTAGAGCAAAAACAAACTACATTTTTATTGCTACTAATATTGTCGTTTGTCTTAAGTTTAACCATTTGATAGAGCACATAGAGATCCAATAAAGCTTTTGCAATATGTGATACAACCTTTTCGATGTCTATAGATATATCATAATCAATTCTCTCACATTTCCCTCCTAATGAGAACAAGGTTATGCAAAACTAAGGTTAAATAGACTAAATATAAACTTTTGATTTCATCTACTATTCTATGAACAATGAACACACATTGGTAAGTATAGCTAGTTCACACCAAACAAAATGCACACCACTTGTTGGGAAGTTCATGATTAGAAATAAATTAATAATGCAAATCAATGCCAAATGATACACTAGCAAATTCCTTCGAGAAATACTTAATAATTATTCAATATAGACAAAAAAAAACTTGTTGCTTGATTGACCAAATAACTCTCTTGCTCATATAGTAGACATTGTATAAGATTTGAACTACTTTAAGAATAGGGTAGAGCTTCAACACTACAATAGAAGTTAGGGTGGGAATGATAGACCCATGGTTCTATGAAAAAGGGAGCAACCCCCAACTCCACTTTCCTATGACACTATGAAGGCAACGAGTCAACTCCCTAGTCTTCGAGAAAGAATGGGAGAGGCAAGAGGCCTAATTGGAGACATCCTAGAAATGCCTAGAAAATCTATAGAAAACCTAGGGCTACAAATTTCCTCCCACGAAATCAAGGGACACATCTAATACAAATGGACCATGCTACAAAATGTCATTTCTTGGGTGCTTGGCCATCCAATTCTTCCCTAAGATGCTGAGTGAATATGAGATAGAAAGTGTAAGGTTCTATTAATCTAAAACTCTATGTGAAAGGTTTCTTTGTCGCCTTCTTTTCTAAGACTAAAGATTGAGAAAGGATTTTTGAAGGGGATCCTTACTTCTTTGTTTCTAGTATCTGCAAACCTGCATATGAGGTATTGGAAAGAGCATTTGATCACACTAAAGGATATTTCACCAAAGCTCGAATCTAAATTCAATTCTATATTCTTCCTCCAGAATTTTGGTATAGGGAAATTATCAAAAGAATTAGCAACACTCGATATTTACTCTCTTCATATGCTCATATTTGTGTTCTCATGAACATCTCGAACCCACTGCCATAATCAATTATTTTGGATTATCAAGAATGTGAAAGGACATGCACTATGAATATTTAACTTTACAATGTAAAATGCGCAATCAACATAACTATCTCACGAGAGACTGGATGTCGAATGTCAAACAGCTTAAGAAGATAAGGAGGATAAGGTGAAGAGGAGTTCCACTCCCCACATGTCTAATAGTGGGAGCCTTGAATATCTCAAGGAAGATGTGGAAATGGAGGAGGTCGACTCAACACTCTTAAAGACCCAATATGATAAATCTCACTAGGAGTCCCTCTCATGCAATCACTCGATGAACCTGCAAAAGGAGACGATATTGAAGAGCGGCAAGCAACAAGGTACTAAATCAATTCCCCTTCTCCATAGGGATTTGGGCATCAAAGAAACTCCCCTGAAGCATCTTAATCATCACCAAAAATAAAAAGGTAGGGAATAAAACAAGGAGAAGCTACATAAGAATAGTGAGATGCTAATTAACATAGGTAAATCAATTTCTCTAAAGGAATCTTTCCTCCAAAATTCTTCAAACTCTTCTCAATGACTATATAACATGGAATGTAAGGGATCTCAATGCTCGAGGTAAGCATAGAATGTTGAGAAATAAATTCTCGGTAGAAAATTCAAATGTATGTTTTTTACGAGAGTTAAGATGTAGCTTAGAATCCATGCTTGTGCATGCTCAAAAATTATGGAAAGGTTCCAAACGCATTGTTAATAGTACCTACAGCTTTGTTGGGAGCATGGTTGTGCTTTGTGATTTGAGTTAAATAACTATTAGCAAAGAAGACAGTAGTCAATGGTGGAAATTGGCGATTTTTTTCACTTGGACATGAATATCAAGGGTCTAATTGGTAATCTGTACTCTCCAACAAACCTTAACCGAAAGTTGCATTGTTGGGAAAGCATAAAATAATAAAGCAACGAAGGGGAGATAATCATTTGATTATAAGCATAGATTTCAACTCAATCCCCTCATTGCCAGGAAAAAAGTGTTGAATGAGAAGAATGGACTTGGTAGGAATCCAACTTCGAGGGCTTATACAAGATATACACCTAGTTAATATCCTATTGAAGAATAGGATTTTTACCTAGAACAACAAAATGGGAAGTAGGGATCTTATTACACGACAACTAGACAGATTTTTATGTGTTGAATCTATCTTCAGCAATAACTTTAAAATGGAACTTCCACACTTCCAAGTGCAAGCTTGAATCATTGGCCAATCCTTCTTCAAATCACAGGACAATCTAGACCGAAAAATATTCCATTTGGATATGAAAAAAAATGTGGCTTTCCCACCCAATTCAAAAATAGGGTCAAAACTTGGTGGGAGACAACCAACAAACCAGATGGTTCCAAGATGTACATCCTCAAATAAGAACTAAAGAAACTAAAGATGAATATAAAATGATGAGGTGAGAATGATTTTGGCAATATCTTCAAGCAAAAAAAGACTTTAAAAGAAAGGATAAGATTCCTTCGGAAAGAGATTGTAGAAAACGATCTATCACCCAATTTGGAGGCTAAAGAGGAATTCATTCCAAAAGATTCATGAATCAAAGCACAAAGAAGAAATTTTCTAGAAATAGAAATCAATAGTGAGATCGCTTAAGGAGGGGTGACAAAAGTACAAAGTTCTTTCATCATGTCACTATGAGAAGCAAAAGTGTAAATCAAATTACCAGATTGCAGACATGCTCTGGTGAGATGGTAGAATCCAAATCAGAATTTGACGAAGAATTAACAGTATTCTTCAACAAGTTACTCTTGAAACTTGACATAGATAGAGAAGATCAAATTTCTAAGCTTTGCAAGAACATCCCAAAACTCATATCCCAAGAATGGAATTAGTATTTAACTTGGAATTTTGAAAGAGGAGGTCAAGAAAGAAACATTTAATCTAGCAGAGCAGAAGAGCCCTAGGACAAATGGTTTCTCCTTGGATATTGTAGGAGACATAATTTGGGATGTACTAAAAGAGTCGCGAAAGAAGGGCATCATTCTTAGACCTTGAACTAGACTTCATGTTAGCACACTTTTCCACCCTCCAATTGAGCTGATATCACTGAAAAAACAGCGATGGAAAAGCGGCTAATTAAAGGAGAAAAGCCCCAAATTGTCACGGGCTAGACCCCTCTCCGTTTGGGTTGGTGCTTGCCAGCCTCAGGGGGGAGTCCCTAGGGTGATTTGTTGTTTTCTTAAGGTTTGATTTTCCGCAAATTATGACAAAAAACAGCGGCCGATGAGACTTGGACAGCGTGTTAAAACTTCCCAAGACGCGGGGAAAAAGATAATTTTGTTTGCTTGGAGGGAACCTGCAGGGTTAGCACAAGAAAGAAAGACAGAAACTACTCAAAAGATTGATTAAAACCACAACGAATAGGATGAACTACTTAATCAATTTGCAATAATTAAACAAAACACCAACAAGAAAGAAGATTCGGAAACAAACACAAAACTTATTTATTATCGGCTTGTCAAAGGGTTAATTACGCCACAATCAACAAGTCCACAACCGATACAATGAATATCCTTGCTCAAGAGAAAGTAGTTAGACTATAGAGAATGAGAGAGAAGATAGAAAGGATAGTATGTGTTGCTTCCGCAAAAATCCGACCATAATATTGTAGACTAACCTCCAATATACAGTTATGAGGGCACACTTCACCAAGAGAGAGTACGAGGGCACATGAGAGAAAGAGATGGGGAAGGAGAAGCGCATGGGGAAGGGAGAGAGAGTTAACTCATGTGAAGAATAAGAGTGTTAACGCATGGAGGAATGAATTAAGAATTAAACGCATGCTTAAATGCCAAATTTGGCCAAAATATGCATGAGTTAGCCAAAGAGGGAGAATGTGCTCTATTTTCTAGGGATTTAGCGTTTAAGAGAAATTAAAGGGGAAATAATGAAATTAATTTGCATGGAAAGTGAGTTAATGATGAGGGAGAAAAAATTAAGAGAGTGATTTAAGCCCTGATTGGCTCAATCCCTAAACTTTAGGGATTTAGTGTTTAAGAGGAATTAAAGGGATTTAGCGTTTAAGAGGAATTAAAGGGATATTTATGCAATTAATTGCATGGAAAGTGAGTTAATAATGAGTGAGAGGAAATTAAGTGAGTGATTTAAGCCTTCATTGGCTCAAGCCCTAAATTTTAGGGATTTACCATTTAAGAGGAATTAAAAGGGAATTTTATAGACTTAATTGCATGGAAAGTGAGTTAATGGTGAGTGAGAGAAAGTTAAGTGAGTGATTTAATCCTTGATTGGCTCAATCATCTCCATGAGATTGCCACCTCATCCACATGCCCTTCTTTCACTTTATTTAATCTTCTTTTAATGCTTTTACTTTGGAAAGTGCGCCCTTCACTAATTATGCCACCCAACCGCCACATGTCACTACATCACTGTCAAATGTCAGAATTTGACCCTTCCACTTGTCGCCTCTGGAACCGACCACCCCTGCTATAAATAGTAACAACTAAAAATAGGGTCCAACTCCTAAAAAATAGGAAACTGTCAAAAATGTCCAAGATGACTAGGAGAACACCGCCATGTGTTATATGTCCAAAAATAGACACTGCAAAAATTGAATGTCCTCACATGTCAATTTTCTGGGAGGATTCGAAATATGAGATTAAAATCAACATGCAAGCCCTGTTGCTCCACCTGCAAAAAATAGATGTACCATGCATGTCACCTGGAAAAGGTCCAAAAGACTCAAAATGTCTCGAGGATCAATACTGCACACTCAGAATCTCAATCCGAGGAGTGGAGCTCGACCTGCTAAAAATAGAAAGTTATTGCATGTCGCTTGGACAAATGCCATCGAGCTAAGAATCATGCAAGGACTAGCTCTATACACTCAATACTGTCAAATGAGGCTCCGACCACTGTCTCCTAAAATGTAGGGCTACCTGCTATAAATAGACATCTCTCTCAAATCAATGGGAAACCAAGCTAGCTCTAACTCTGAAGAAAAAATAACCATATACCAATCATGTACCTATCTCTAATGGGAACCAACCTCTGACTCACGCAAGTGCTAAACTTTAGGAAAATCTCTGAATGCCAGCCTAAATAGTGCATGTTGGCTCTTAACCCTCAATATTTTCAAGGGTGAAAATCTAGGGGTTAACACTTCCATAACACCAATCCCTAGAGAAGAAAATAAATTTACTATTCTTGAATTCCAACTAATCGCTTTATGCAATACTATTTACAAGATAATGTCAAATTTATTTATTTTCACAGTAATGATTAAAATTTCTATTGAATAAGTTTGTGATCAAACCGTACAACATAGGTTACAAAAAGTAAATGAATATTTGGAAGCATGGCCTTAAATCCACAAAGAGGGGAAACCCTACATAGTATGGTCATTGGTGGCCTATCAGATTCTGAGTTGCTTCGAAATCTGCAGGTACATTGTTTGACAAATTGGGATAATAATAATATTATCGATGGTACCTTTTACAATAAAATTCCTCTTCAAAATCCAGTGGAGTACTCGATGTCAGGTTTACAGTGCTTTTTAGATTTATTCATGCTACTTGGATCTATTCTCCAAGGTTGCCCTGAGACATGGTATCTGCATCGCAAATAAAAGGGGCAACTTCTTCCACTACAAGGCTAGTTGCATCTCTCTAAGTGCTCTTTGGATTCTCCACTAAAGGCTTGGGTGCTTCGTCCTGCGTAGTGGGTTCTACTTTTTCCATAGGTTTGTGTTGCTTTTGCTTGTTGGGATTTTTCTAAGAGGGGGTTTCTTCAATATGGATCAATGGGACTTTGAGCTCTGCTTTCGGAATGGTTTCCTTTTGGCCAAGTTTCAAACTGGCTTTTCTGCTTCATTCTCTATTTTTATCAATAGGTGGTTTGCATTAGCACTGTTCCACCATGTAGGCTTTCAATTAGGGTTCCTTTTGGCATGGGGTCTACCATGTTTCGCTTCCCATGGGCATGCACAAGTTTGCGACTACGGAAAAAAGAGATCAAGAACCYTGAAACAAGATTGATAGTGGAAGTTAGCGTGCTCATAGTCGAGCTTCTATTTCCACACATATTCACCTGCATCAAGCTAAATCTCTTCAAGAAGGCATTTTAAGAGATCCATTTCAACACAAATCCTTGCAAAGGTCGTGCACCATCTTTCCATTATTTCAAGGCTGTAGTAATGGAAATTGTTGATGCCATTCCCAATCCCAATCAACATCTCAAGAGGCCAGAATTGTAGTGGAAGGTTAGGGATCCTTTACCCAAAACGAAGTCGATATTAAACAAACCACTAAGGGGTTAAAGATAAGGTACCAATGCTTCATGCAGAGACCCACAAATCACCAAACATAGGGGCTAGAGTGGAGAATAGTGTCCCTATCAGCCGCTACATCAAATTCAACAATGAAAAAATCCCAAGCACAAGGGTAGATATAAACCTCCTCCAATAGTAGGGGATTCCAGCTTGAACAACCCAACTGCGCAAATGTGTCAATCTAGGCCACAGGGCAGCAAATCCATAAATAAGTCCATGCTTCTAATATAAATCAATTAGGCGCTTAACAAACTTAGCCACAACGATAATGGGAATGAGGGAAACCTTTTCTAAGGAAACAAAGCACTAGGCAAACCAATGTCAATCTAAAGAATAATTTAGGGGGGATGCCCAGGAGTCCCCCTTTAGAGGGGATGCATCCAGAAGCACCCCTTTTCGAGGGGGGATGCCCAGGAGTCCCCCTTTAGAGGGGATGCATCCAGAAGCACCCCTTTTCGAGGGGGGATGCCTATAAGGGGGCTTCCATCTTGAACAATCTAATTGTGAAAATGTGTCAATCTCGGCCACAGGGCAGCAAATCGATAAATAAGTCCATGCTTCTAATATAAATCAGTCTGGCAGTTAACAAACTTAGCCACAACGATAATGGGAACGAGGGAAACCTTTTCTAAGGAAACAAAGCACTAGGAAAACCAATGTCAATATAAACAATAATTTAGGGGGGACGCCTAGGAGTCCTCCTTTGGAGGGGGGGCATCCAAAAGCACCCCTTTTCGAGGGGGGATGCCCAGAAGCACCCCTTTTCGAGGGGGGATGCCCAGAAGCACCCCTTTTGGGGAAACGTGCCCCCCACAMTAGGGAAACACACTCCCCTGCGTCTCCCCGTGTTTCCCCAAAAGGGGGACATGGGGAAACGTTTCCCCARGAGCCCTCCCATCCCAAGTGCRTGGGAAACGTGGGGGGCCTGGGGGACGCATCCTCGTGCAACACTRGTTAGAAGATGTAATGATGATGTATTGAGATATTGATGTGCTTTGGCTTGGCCTTCTCATTGTTGTGCCATAAACCACAAATATCTACTTTGGCATGGCCTTCTCATTGTTGTGCCATAAACCACAAATATCTACTTTGGCATGGCCTTCCCATTGTTGAGCCATATGATCCATTTATATGTACTTTACTTGATTCAGGTATGGCCTTGTGTATGCTCGAATCATGAGAGAAAGGATGATTATCTTACCTTTTATTGTGTTCGTAGGTGATTTCCTTTTCCTCTTTCTCCCTTGGCTCTTGACAATCCATTTTGATGGAGGATAAACATAATGTATTTTGGCCATACTCTACTCACCTCATATATTAAGGTGCATTTATTATCACTAGGACTTTGGCTTGCATGTACCAAATAGTGATATTCCCGAAATGCATTGCCAGGTTGTCTACTTAGTATGGAATTGAAGAAATGTCCCAGAATTTTGGTTGATTATAAGATTTCCTTGGCTAATTTAGCTTGAGCGCATTTCTCCTCAGAAGGCACTTGATCATGCTTAAACAAGGCCCAAACTTTTGCGCGCCCCTTTGATATGATCAAACTTGATCAGGGAGTATGCCAACGCTAAATTAGACACATTTTATCACTCATTGTGCACCTAAAGCACGGATATTTTGGGAGGATTCTAGAATGTAAAGCTTGCTCTTATCTTAATGAAGAGCCTTAGATGTTGTCTTTGAAAAACTAACCAAAAAATGGAATCTGTCATAGCAACTCCAATAGGCAACAATTCCAAAGTGGACCTATTCTTCATGTAAAAATCTTAGGGGGAATCCTAATCCTATAAAAGGGACTCCTTCCCACTTATTAGGATGCTTTTGGACATTCTAGAGTGCCAAATTCATAAGAGTGTGATTGTTGATTCTTCTCATTCAAGGGATAGCACCACTTGCACCTTTGCTTCTACTTGTTGATTTCGCTTGTGGATGATTGAGAGGAAGATCTTGGAGACCATTGGAAGAGCTTTGACAAGAGAAAGCCTTACAAGGAACGAACCCAAGGAAAAAATATTTGGATCCATCTCATTCATATGCAAGGTATGGATCCACCATTGTAAATATTTTCTTCTTTTAATAGAATCTCCTTTATTCCCCACCCCATATTTGCTCGCATTTGATTAGTTATCATTCATTTGCTTTCATTGAATCTTACAAATAGATTAGAAGGGTTTCTTTCTTGTTTAACTAAGCTAGATCTAGGTTTTTGCAATTGTAGAGTAGGGAAAGTGTTTCTTCTCATCTTGTGCACAAGTTGCTTGAGGCTAACCCTCCTGCACCTACTCCTCTAGCTCAACTTGGAAGACTCTTCAACAGTTGCACATTGCAAGGTCTTTTCCCCTCTCAAAACCCTAGCTTACATTTCTTGCTTGCTTTGCTTGATAGTGTGAAACTCCTTTATTTTCTCATTTATCACTAATATGCCAATCTACTAGCAGGAATCGTGTAATAACCATCGTACCAAAATTTCTATCAACAATCTTGCGGGAGGAGAAGCATCTATTCAGCAACCCTTCAAGTGAAATGGGTAATCTGAGATATGGTGGCTAGTCGTGTTCAAGCACATTCCACTCAAATTGACTCTTTCGGAAGCAAATTGCTAGACCTTGAATGATCTTAGATATCCATCTTTATCAGGAAAGGCAGTTCCTTTGGGAGATTTTCTCAGCCATTGAAAGGCTTGAGCGCAAACTTAGTCATCTAACAAAGCTAAACCCACATGCTCATCATTTCATGCAACTAAATGCACAGCAGTATTAACAATCGATCAACATAGCAATGGATACCAACATTGTTGCTAGCAGCATTTTGGATTAGGAGCTGCTATACATCAAGGGGCAACACATGCCACACCTGAGATGCCACTGGGGCTACCCTTGAACCAGCAAAACAATTGGCCCAACAATTTTGGTGAACCATGGTTGCCCCTCTCTATGTAGCTATGATGGAGATAAGGAGACCATTTTTACTTGCTTTTCTCATATCTTTTCTGATAACCAGGATAGGACTATAGCATAAAACATTTAATATAGATTTAGAAGTCTATTTCTGCTATGCTGATACTAGTTTTTCAATAGTTCGTAAATCCATGTCTTGCTTTGGTTCTATTAGCACACTTTTTCACCTTCCAATCTGAGCTGATATAACAGAAAAAACAGCGATGAAGAAGGTACTAATTCAAGGAGAGAATGCCCCATATTGTTACGGGAAAGCCTCCTCTCTGTTCGGGCTAGTGCCTGCGAACCTCAGGGGGGAGTCCCTAGGTACAGTATGCTGATTTGTAAGCTGATTTTCTGCAAAATAACACAAAAACAGCTACAAAAAGGCTTTGGACAGCATGTAAACACACCACCAAAGTGTTAGGAAAAATAGTTTCAAAGTTGCTTGGAGGGATACTGCAATGTTGGCACAAGAGAGAGGAAAGAAAGAAGAAAAGAAACCACTTAAAAGATAGAGAGATATCACAGTGAACGGTAAGAACTACTAATCAATTTGCAAGAGTAAGAACAAGATACCAATAAGAAGGAAAGTTCGTCAAAACACAACACTTGTTTATTGTAGGCTTGCCAAAGAGTTGATTGTACCACAATTGAAATGTCCCCCACCTCTTGATGAAGAGGTCTGGGAAGACTTAGTGGTCTAGGCATCCCCACTAGACCATAGTCTCACACACATGGGGAAAAGTCAACCAAACTAATGTTATATTTTGAAGTTGACTTGGGAAAAAGGGCAAAAAGTAACTCAATGAAGAATTAGAAGTTGGAGATTGAGTTAGGAGTTGAACCTAGGGGTTAAACTAACTCAACAAGAAAACAGAAAAGAGGTATAAAAGAAAGGCTAGGGCGCACCTCATATCATCTTGGATATTTTGGTATTTGCTTGTTGAGCTCTTGAGCACACAATTTTGAGGGTTTTGAGTTTACAAACCCTAGAGAGCAACTCAGTGGTGAAAGATTCCACTCACTTGTTCCAAGCTTGGTCTCGAGGATGAAATACTCCACCCACACCATTCTACATTCATCATAGGTTTCTTCCATCGATTCAGGAGAGCAGCAGGGTCGTACTATTCAGGTACTTCCAGGAGGGGCGCACCATTGTTTGAGGGGAAGTTCGATCCAGCTTATTGACAGAGCCTTGGGGGATTCTAGCACTTGGGTTTTGCTTGCAGGACCTTGCTCATCAGTTTGGAGGCTTTCTTGAGGAGTTACTACGAATGGATCATTATCTACAGGTTGCAATGGCTTTTGAAGGAAGGAGGACGTTTTGGTGATTGAGTGATTCTCAGATCTAGGAGGCTCTACCTCAGATCTGATCTTGAAACTTCTCCTAAGGGTTTGTGACTGCCCGATCTATCATCCTAGAGAGTTTCAGGAGGTTTGGAGGCCTCATTCATCCAGGCCGAATTGTTGGTCCTATCTAGGGTTTCAGGAGGGCCTAATCTGTTTAGGGTTGCAGCAGTTGGAGGAGAAAGACGTGGTGTTTGGGCTTCATATTTCAGGAGCGGGTTCATATTGACCTGATCTATCTCTTGGTGGAGTTTGGTAGCATTTGGACGTCTTCTTCAGGAGGGTCGAACCCTTGGTCTCCATCTTCTTCAGCAGGACGTACCAGCAGCTAGGGGGGTTGTGCAAACCCTAGCTTTTGTATTGGATCTCTCATATTGTATTCAGCCTTTGGGAGGCTTGTCTTGTGTTCTAGGAGCATTTTGTAGCAGCTCATATCTTCTATTCTTGGAGCCATCTGATGTTATTCCAGATATGCTCGTATATTATATCAGGTTCTTGCTATTTCCTAATAAAGAGGTCAAATCTATCTTTGTGGTTCCATATCAGTATGTTGATGAAATCTTGCATTGTGTTGAATGAATCTTGATAAATTGTGTTCAATAACTAAATATAAACCCTAAGGCCGAAATATCAGTGGCCATCCTGCAACACAAACAATCAACAATTAGTTCAGCGGTTAGTTAGTGTCCCCAAGCGAAAAAATTGGCTCGGGAACATTACAACAATAGACAAGTCCACAACCGGAACAATGATTATCCTTGCTCGAAGAGAGAGTAGCTAGACTAGAGAGTATGAGAGAAGAGGAAGAGAATAAGTGTATGTCGTTGTTGCAAATATCCAACCATAATACCATGTAGCTCATCCAATATATAGTGTAGAGGGTGCACTTTACCATAAGAGACCAAGGCGGACGCATAGGAGGTGGAGTAGATCAAGGAATGTGCATGAGTGAAGGTAAGTAGGAGTGGAGAGGAAGTAAACTATGAGGATAACTTGATGCGTCAATTTGCACGTGTGGTGAGGAGAGTGAATAAGACGTGGCAAAAGAGGGAAAATGGGAGTTATGCACCCAAATTTTTAGGAGAGGAAACGCATGGGAGAGAGAAAGTGGAGAATTAGAGAGCGAATGGATGATAGAGGATGAGGAAATAGAAGCTTAGAGGTAGGGATAGTGCATGCTAGGAGGAGAGATGGGTTAAGTGATTGAGGGAGTGGGTCCATGCACATGAGTAGGGGAGAATGTGCCCTAGAATTTAGGAAGAGACGCACTAGGAGATGAGAGTGAGGAATTGAGAGCCACGTGTGAGGATTTAGGCTCTAAAGAGGTGCTTTAGTGGAAGAATGCACAAGGAAGTAAGAGTGGGAAGAGATAGATGGTGCATGCATGAAGATAAGAGGGAGGAATAAAGAGGAAAAGCGCCACACGTGTGAGCGAAAAGAGAGAGTGAGGGGCGCATTTATGAAATAAGAGGGATATAATGAGCATGGAGTAATGGGTTTTAATTTTAGGAATCCAACGCATGTCTAAACGCTAAATTTGGCCAAGGTATGCATGAGTTAGCCAAAGAAGAGGAATGTGCCCTAATTTTTATGGATTTAGCGTTTAAGAGAAATTTAAGGGGAATTAAGTGGAATTAAAAATGGCGAGTGAGAGAGAATTAAGCCTTGATTGGCTCAATCATCTCCATGTGATTTACTGTTGATATTATGGTAGTTGCGGGAGGTATTAACCTCTACGTGTAACCTTTGACGAGACTAGAATATTCTGGGAAGCAAGAGAAACCCTAAAACATTGGATAATAACCCTAGAAGACAAGTCGGCTCAAGAGAATATTTAATATTGAGTTATTAGCCTCCAGAAAGAGAAGTCGGCCCAGTCAAGTGAGATAGAGCAGTATAAATAGAGGGCGTTAGAGCTCATTTGASACTCACTCACAACTGCATAAGACTAGTGGTGCACAAGTTTGGAGAGGGAGTGCAGTTGCAACTACTGCAACTGGGATTTTGGCTTTTGGTTGGACTTGGTCTCTTGGTTATGGTTTGGACTTTCTTCTTGGTTTTTGGTTATTCTTGCTTGGTGCAGCTACCCTTGGAGAAAGGTGCGCTAGCCTTGGTTGGTTATTGGCCGGAATTATTCTGTCTGTCAAGGTTAAGGTGCTCGAGCATAGCCTTTGTGCCTATGGTTGGGTGACAATATTGTTATATTGTCTATGGAAAAACAAGCACATCTCTTTCATTCTAACATTGCCACCTCATCTATACGCCCTTCCTTCACTGTATTTAATTCCCTTTTAATGATTTTACCTTCGAAAGTGTGTCCTTCACTAAATGATACCAAGTATATGCCACATGTCACACTAAATCACCACCACATGTCGAAATTTGACCCCTACCACTTGTCACATTTGAAGCCAACCACCCTTGCTATAAAAAGAAACTACTACAAATAGAGTTGACTCCTAAAAATAGAAAACTGTCAAAATTGTCTAGGAAGACCAGGAGAACATCGCCATGTGTCATATGTCTGAAAATAGACATTGCTAAAAATAGAATGTCCTTGCAACTCAATGATCTCATACTCATCGCACTCGATTTTCCATGAGGACTCCAAATATGCGATCTGAATCGACATGTGAGCCATGGTGCTCCACTTGCTAAAAATAGAGATACTGATAAGTCACCTTGTAAAATGTCCAAAAGACTCAGAATGTCTCAAGGATCAATACTGCACACTCAAAATCCTGATCTAAGGCCTAGAAATCAACCTGCGAAAAATAGAAAGTTCTTCCCTATTGTTACCCACCAAGTTGCACTAGGATGGACTTACAGTTGAGCTGCCAAAGATTGAACAATCACTTGTTCAAAATTTAGAGTTCAGAAGTCCAACCGGCCATTATGGCCCATTTTCGCCTTTTTTACCGCATTTCCATATCCCTGCGGGGAATTGTAATAAGATGAATTAGTATGATGAAGTTGTAAAAGGCTTAGCCTCCTGAGACTTAGACATGAGTGCATTACTCTAGAGTGTTTTTTTACTTGTTAATTATATTTTGCTTTTCAGCAATTTATAATTTCCGAGTTTTTTCACTCAATTCCTCCAAAGTTGGAGTATGTACTCATGGTTAGGCCTTATATTGGTCATATAATCCTAGTATCTAATGTATATTACCATGCTAATCATCCTCATAGAGTCTCATGGAAATGTGTTAAGTCCACCTTAGGTTTTTTAATGTTTTATGCAAAAATAAAATTTCCCGCAAAATGGGGATATTTTAATTGTAAATAATTCCCAAGTTAAATAAGTGGTATTAGGAGGCATTATATGCCTTGGGGGTATTCGTTTTTGGACTTAGAATACCCACTTTACCTAAGTACCCACTTTTGTGAGTAAAATTAGTGATTTTAATCACTTCAAAATTAATTTTGCTCACAAAAGGCAATAAAAGACATAAAAAATCAGAAAACTCAACAAATGCTATTTTTTGGGAAACATGTCGAGGACATGTTTCAGGTTAACTCACACTCTCTCAAGTTGACTAAGCCTTGATGGCACTTGGAGAGATAGTTGGAGTTAAGTTATTGAAGTTTAGAGTTGAGTTAGGAGGATCTCTCTTTGGAAGGTGCGCCCCTCTTAGGATAGGTGGCGCATTCTTGAGGAGGGTACCTACCTCTTGAGAGGTGGCGCCCTCCCTCTTGCTCTCACCCTTCACACTTGTCGTTTAATGGGAGTTAGGGAGAGGTGGCAGCCCACAAACCCACACTTGGCTCTCTTCCTTCTCTAAGTGATGCACCCTCCTCTCTGTTTAGATTATGGTAGCTGCGGGAGGTATTTACCTCCACGTGTAACCCTGATGAGAATAGAATATTCCGGGAAGCAAGAAGAAACCCTAAATAGTTGGTTAATAACCCTAGAAGACAAGTCGGCTCAAGAGAATGATTTGTATTAAGTTATTAGCCTCCAAGAGAAGAAGTCGGCCCAATTAAGTGACTTGGAGGACTATAAATAGAGAGCGCTTGAGCTCATTTGTACTCACCTCTCATAACTGCATAAGATAGTGGTGCGCAAGTTTGAAGAAGAGCTACTGCAACTAGCAGATATCGGTTTTGACTTGGACTCTCTCTTGGTTATGGTTTGGACTTTCTGCTTGGCCCCTTTTGGTTATTCTTGCTTGGTGCACTATCCCTGGAGAGAGGTGCGCCACCTTGTTTGGCTATTAAGCCTAGGGTTTGCTTCTGGAATAATTCTCTGTCAAGGTTAAGGTGCTCGGGGGTGGCCTCGGCCTATGGTTGGGTGACAATATTGCTATATTGTCTATGGTTAAACGAGCACATCCATTACTTTCTAACAGGTTATGGGCCCACACTATCTTCAGACAGTCTAACCACTGGAAGATAGATTGGGAGGATTTGCTCAGTTGTAGTTACAGTTGCAGCCAGTTTTTGTTGTAGCAACAAAACCCTAACCCTCTTGTTGAGGCACCTTAAGAGAAGGGATTGACCTAATTTCTGGATAGCCCAGTGCGCCCTAGCCTAGTGCACCTCCTGGTATTCTCAGCAAGCCAAGACGTCAAGTTTGAGTTTTTGGTCAAAGTCAAAGGTTAACCAAGTCAAAGCAATTATGACTTACTCTATGAAGTCAGAAAACAAGTTAGAAGGGGCTTCTANTCCTTGACAGTCAACCATAGTCAAACATGGTTAACCATAGTCAACCATGATCAATCACAGTCAACCAAACTCAACCATAGCCAAACATGGTTAAACATAGTCAAACATCCCTAAATTAAACCAATTTTACTTTCATTAACTTTGTTGTTTACTCGTTCGATGACACAAACACATAATCAAGTTAATGATGGGTTTTGAACATGGTCAACCATAGTCGACCATGATTAATCATAATTAACCATAGTAAACCAAAGTTGGCCAAAGTCAAACACGATAAACCAATGTTACCCATATTCAACCATTATTAGCTATAGTGAAACATGGTAAACTGTAATCAAACAAGGTCAACCATAGTCACCATTGTTCAATCATTGTCAACCATGACCAAACTTGGTCGACCATTGTTCTAAAGGAGTGAAGCAAATCTTTTTATTGTTCTATAACTTTGTTAAACTTACCTTTGAAAACCACTAAACTTTGAAGAAGATGAAATTAAAATCACAGAGAAGGTTCAAGCCTCAAGCTAAATGTTGCATTATCAGATAAACTCAACAAAATCATATGAGATTTATTAAAAATTCCACTCAAACTTCCCTGGGGCTCTTCCAAAAATGATTACACTGGGAAGAACTTGAGGGAAAAATCATTGTAAGTAAGAGCTCTCAACTCTCTCACCAGAAGGAAAGTGAGAGTCCATGCACACATTTTTAATCTCCTCACTATCCACATATTTTTTTTAATGGAAGACCCCGAGCATCTATCCCGATTTGAGGGAGCTACTTCAATGGAGACATTATTTTGGCCCTTGGAAGTAGCCACCGATTTTTAAAAAAGGTATAGAATTAT
>SNQJ01S0191343.1:0-13577 GCA_010110895.2 Picea sitchensis
ATAGAGCCTGTTTATATAGGTTGGGAGGAGCCTAACCTCTTGAGTTATGTTTAGAACCAGTTGGGAACCTTCTCCATAGATCATGGATCTGTTGATGAAAACAAGAATTCGAGCACAACTGCCTCCTAATCTCGAATGTTCCTTCCCTTATTCTTCTCAGCGGGCTAACAATTGACACAGATTAGGGAGCGCTCCTTCAGAAGGGATCTCAGAGCGTTGTAGCGCTCCTTGGCAAGCCTTGGGGAAGCACCAGTGCTCTTAAGATGAGCAGTGCTCCTCCAAAAGGGTCTGGGTAGCGTTATAACGCTCCCTAAGACATTATAAGGGAGCGCCAACGCTTCTGCAGCTGAATTAGGGGAGCGTTCCCTCTCCAAACCTCTGTTTCAGGGCTCCTTTCAGGTGTCAAGAGTCATTTGATCCCAGTAAACCAGTTCTCCTCCTTCAAATCAGTCATGTGAGATGTCATAAGTGTCTCCTTAGTGTCGTTATCATGAGATCATGTCTGAACATCGTTTGTGACACTAGTGATCAACTTGCGACACTTGCGAAAGTTGTAGGGAAGATGCGACACTTACGACGATTGATGGGGACAATGCGACACTTATCCATCTAAGCAATTTTGACGTGTCTTAACATCCACTACTGGTCTATGAGACCTTAAAAATGTAAGGAATTACTTGGATTTCTTTAGTTTTTGTTTCATGTGCTTGAAAAACATTAAGAGAAGCGTTACAAAATCATCATAGTTTCGATGAGTTAGAAGGTTAGGAAGGTTGATATTGTGACAAATCTTTTGAAGTGAAGATCTAATTTGGGTTTAAGCAAGATATTTTTAGAGAAGGTGTTTTTTATCTTCAACCTTCTTAGTGTCACAAAGATGACAAATTCTTTCATCCCAGAAAGTTTTGAGAATTGCCCAACACCTAGTTTCACTACTGAGTTTGTGAAGATTTGTTTGTATTTTATTAATGTTGATTTTCTTCTTTACATTAGTAAAAACAAAGAGATACTTTTGATCTTAGATTAGGGTTGATCGTCTCCTTATAATATCTTAATTTGTTTTATCCTCTAATTATTTATCCGAGCACATTTTCTCTTTAAATTTAGATGTAATAATATTTTTAATATTATTGTTATTGTGCAAAATGATCTCTTTCTTTATTCTTCAATGATTTAGCCAAGACTTGGCATGTTTATGCCAATCCAATTTGAGTAGTAGGTGGGTTTTGGCTAGATTTTTGTTGGCAACGGAAGTCACTCCTGGATTGCTTGCAGGAGCAGAGCCCGATGCCCATCAGTTTTATGTCACGATAGTTTTTAATATATGATCAGATGGGTAGAGACTCGGGGAAATATCATTCTAACTTAGGGACCGGGTCTGGCATGTAAGGAACAAAGGAGGTCTTGATCTAACTTCATCCAGTGGGTTGATTAAAACATGAGCAGGTGGAAGAATTGATAAGAAAGGTGAACAAACAACTTTAGGCAACAGGCTTCCAGCGGTTTGCAGAGGAAAGACTCTGAATGCAAGATCCTCTTGGTTCAGGGTCTCAAGAAACTGAAAGGGGACTTGACTGGATCCTCCAATTCCAAGTCACTCAACGCTGGGAAAATCACAAGAACTGATTAGAAACAACGTAACTGCTATAGTGATCCAATCCAACATCATTCTATAACATCTACAACTCGACTGGATCCTCCAATTCTGAGTTGTTCTAACACAGTGTAAACAGAGACATGAAAGAAACTGACATTCATAAGGCAAGAAGTCTCAAAAGTCCATGCATAACCAGAATAACAGTGCTTTGTTAAAGCTTTACAACCGGGAACTCTGCTCAACCATCGATAGATACAAAAATGGCGGAAACGCCTTCATATACTGAAAACAACAACAACAACAAAATCGAGACATTGCATTAAAAACTTTGTGTCTGCATGGCTTCTGACGATCTGCACCTGCAGTCTCTGGGTGATTGTGCACCTATGGCAGACGCAATCGGGCCTCTGACAGTTTCGTAGGCGAATCGACATGCTCTTAATTCGTAGCCGAACTTTCCCATTATGGCGGAGATGATGTCTAACCACCACCAACTACCTTAATAACTGCTTCATTGGGATTGAGGATGGCCCGACCAACTCGGCACCTTCAGGACGTGGAAGACCCCTCGCATTGCCACCTGGATTAGCTGAACGGCCTGGTGAATATGCATGGAGGCTATCATGAAGGATGGGGCGCATAATGGGAGTGGAGGCGCCAAAATTATGAGGGTGAGATATGAAGTGTTGAGGTGTGGGAGACGTGACAGGGGAAGATACGCGGCGGAAGACAATAAACTGAGGAGGTAGGAGATGGAATGTACTGGGCATATTAAGGCTGACGTGTGAAGTGAGTGGGACACATGGCGGGTAGTGAGTGGACGATGAGATGGGGGGAGGGACCACGTGGACCAGAAAAGGGGAGGTGGACAGATGTCAGAGCATGAGGAAGGGCTAAAGGGAGCGGGCCTCATCTCACGGCCGGGAAGAGAACAGATGGTAATGGGAAAGATGGCACAAAAGATTACATGACAGGGAAAGGGCCCACGTTGGTTAAATGAAAAAAGACAGAGGATATCCGAGTTGCTTGTGCGCCGTTGATCCGGGCGCTCGAATCGCGGCCGTCGAAGAGATGCGTCCTCGATTCCGGACCCCCCCCTTCCGCTTAAAGGTAGAAAGGCGAGGGGGGTCCGAAATTACCTTGAGCGTCGTTGATTCGGGCGCTCCGATCATAACCATTGAAGAGATGCGCCCTCGATTTCGGACCCCTCCCTTCCTCTTAAAGGTAGAAAGGCGAGGGGGCTCCGGAATCCAGTGTGCATCGTTGATCCGGGCACTCTAATCCCTGCCATCCAGATTTGATTTTTATTTAAACACGGACGCATTTGCACTCCAAACTTAGGACAAGTGGGTTTTCTACCCATTCCTTCACATTTTACCCCCCCTCTACAAGAAATGTCGCTAACATTAGGCTCCATGGGGGATATAGTCGTCCCTGTGATGATCTAAGGACTCTTTTTACAGATTCAGTGCCTTGCTGTTGGGCTATGGAGTCATTTATTAAGCTGAAAACAAAAACAATATTTACAAAAACAAAAGAGCCGACTGCGGCTCACAAAAAACATTTTTTCAAGAAATGTCCATTTACTAGGCCATTAAAAACTTCTTTGCCTTCCAGATCCTACAACCTATAGGTGTTGTTTGAAAATACTTCAGAGATCTTGAAAGGCCCAAACCAGAGGGCATCAAACTTACTGTGCTTGCCCTTTTCCTGCCTGGGTGCATCCCATTTGAGCACCAGATCACCCGACTCGAAATTTTTCTTTCTGTTCTTCCTGTCAAAAGCCTGCTTGATCTTCTGCTGATGATTGTAGGCCCTGTTCATGACCTGCTCCCTGCTCTGCTGCACTTCCACCATCTGATGAATCCTTCTGACCATATGGTCAGGCTCTCCTTCAAGGTCCTGGAGGAATTTCGCCACAGATAAGGCGAGCTGAGTAGGGAAAATGGCCTCTGTTCCATAAACCAATTGGAAAGGTGAAATGCCTAGGGACTTATTTGTTGTCACTCGGTCAGCCCATAGAGAAAATTTGAGCTTTGAATCCCAGGCCCTTTTATTGTCTTCCAGTAATTTCTTAATGAGCTTGATCAGGCTTTTATTGGAAGACTCTGCCAGTCCATTTCCTTGAGGATAATAGGGAGTAGAGTGAATCAGTGAAATCTCAAACTGTTCACAGAACTTGACCAGAGGCTCAGACCTGAAAGGGGTGGCATTGTCAGTGACAATTTTGCTAGGACAGCCAAATCTGGCTATGATATCCTCCAGGAAGCTGATAATTACTTTGTGAGAAGTGCTCCTGGTGGGGACGACTTCTATCCATTTGGTGAAATAATCTATCGCAGTCAGGATCCATCTACGTTGGCCACTTGAGGGAGGATGAATTTCTCCAATGAAGTCCAATCCCCACTGCTGAAAGGGTGTTGAAACTACTACAGGCTTTAATGGCAGAGATTTGAGTTGCTGCTTTCCTGAGAACTTTTGGCATTTGATGCAAGCTCTGATTTCTCTGCAGACGTCAGGGAATAAAGTGGGCCAGTAATACCCAGCCCGGAGGATCTTATGAGCCGTGGTCTTCCAGAAGTGATGACCTCCGCAAAGACCGTTATGGAAATCAACCATAACCTTATGGGCCTCTTGCAGGTCCAGACACCTTAAAAATACCCCTAGAGGGTCCTTCCAGTACAAGGCTTGGTCGATGAGGCAATATCTGACAACCTTGAGCTTTAAAGATCTTGCCTTGCTTTTTCCCATTTCATCAGGAGGCTTTAATTCTTGCAGAAAATACAAGATGTCCTTGTACCAGGGGCATGCTGCTAATGATAAGGCACCCTGGAAATGCTTGTTGGGTGACTCAGCTTGCTCATTGATGAAGTTAATTCCCAAGGCTTTGTAATTGGATTCAGCTAGCAGCTTGGCTAAACCTTGCCCCTTTATCAACTTGGTGGGCTTAATCTCTAGATCAAACTCTAAGATTTTGGAAATCCACTTACCTCTTCTTCCGTCTATGTCAGGTTGTATAAGAATGTCCTTCACAGAGGCCGAAGGAAAATATGCAGTGATCCTTGAGTGCAAGACATAGACTCTGAAAGCTTTGAGAGATTTCACTAAGGCATAGGCCTGCTTCTCCATGATCTCGTACCAGAGTTCTGCATCTCTCAATGCCTTGCTGTAGAAGGCAATAGGCTGCTCTCGCCCTTGATCATTTTTCTGCAACAAGACCGCTGCTACTGTATCACAAGAAGCAAAAGAAAAAATCAGGAAATATTTAGAATAATCAGGGCTGATTAGCACAGGTGCCTCAGTCAACGCCCTCTTTATTTGGACAAAAGATTCCCTGGGTTCAGTGGTCCATTTCACTTCATTTCCCTTCCTGAGCATGGTTGTGATGTGTTTCACCAATTCAGCAAAATTTGAGACAAATCTCCTCAGAAAATTTATCTTCCCCAAAAAGTCCTGAACTTCCTTCTTAGATCTGGGAAGTGACAGGGTCTGAAGTGCTTCTACCCTGCTAGGGTCAATCCTCAATCCCTCTGCTGATACTATATGGCCTAATAACCTCCCCTCCCTCATAGCAAACAAATATTTCTTGGGGTTCAGGGATAGGCCAAACCTACGACACTTCAAGAAAACTTTCCTCAGATGACAACGGTGCTCTTTGTATGTCCTGGAGAAGACTGTGATATCATCCAGATAGATTACCACAAACTGGTCCTTCTCCCCGATGAAGGCTATGTCCATGGCTCACTGAAATGTTGCCCCTGCATTCATCAGTCCGAAAGGCATTTTGGCATACATGAATGTGCCCCAAGGAGTGGTGAAGGCCGGTTTTTCTCTGTCCTCAGGCATGACTGATATCTGATTGTAACCGGAAAAGCCGTCAATCATGGATATTCTAGACGTGTTAGTGACCTTCTGCAGTATGTGTTCCATGTTGGGCAGGGGATAATTGTCTTTCCTTGAGCTCCTGTTCAGGTTCCTGAAATCAACACAGAGTCTGATTTCCCTACTTTTCTTTCTTACCGGGACCAAATTGGCCACCCAATCGGAATATCTCAAGGGGACAATGATTTGGGCATATAGCAGTTTCTTCACTTCTTTCTCCATGACAGGTAGCAACATGGGATTTATCTGTCTCAGCTTCTGCTTGAATGGCTTAGCCTCTTCTTTCAGTGGGATCTTGTGCTCAATGACTGATGTGTCATACGTCTTGAGGTCTTCGTAGGTCCATGCAAACACATCAGCAAACTCTCTCAGCAACTCAGTATATTCAGCCCTCTGCTCCTTGGACAAATTCCTTGACAACTTGACAAACTTAGGCTCCTCTGGTGTGCCAATGTTGCACTCAGCTGTGTCGACATCTTCATCTGAAAATTTGCCCTTTACTGCCACATCATTCCCATCGAACAATCTCTCTAATGGGACTAATCCCCTTGGAATGTGATTTCTAGGAAGCTGAATAATGTCATGCTTTGCTATTTTACTCAACAATTTACCCCCATCAAACCCTTCCTCAGAGGCGGAATCTTGGTCGATATGCTTTTCTAAAATTATTTGATAGTCTCTAAGAACTTCTTGATCTCGAGATCATCCTCAAACACCTTCCAATGTTTGACGTTGTCAGGTATGGAGGGCCTGCATTTTACTTCTAAATCATACCTAGATTTGGGCGGCAAGGGTACTTTGAAATTGCTTGCTGATGTAGCCAAGGAATATGCCACTGTGTTCTCCTCTCTTGGGATGAAAGAAATGTTAAATGCTGAGAAGAAACTGTCAATTAGGTCCCATACCTCTTTTCTGTAACTCCTGAGTCGAGGATGCTTGGCCTGATAAGCGCTTCTGATCTGCTGGACTACCAACTCGACATCTCCGAACACTGCTACCTCCTGAATTCCCATTTCCCTTGCGGCTCTTAATCCTAGGATAAGAGCTTCATACTCTGCCACATTGTTGGTAGCCTCGAATTCTAATTTGTATGATAGAGATGTGGTTTCCTGAGCAGGTGACACAAAAACCACCCCAGCTCCAGCGCCTTCCCTGGAAGAGGCTCCATCAAAGAACATTTTCCAGATGGGGGTGATGGAGGGAGGAAATTTAGGGGAAATGGTGGGTTGCTTTCTGAGTTTGAGAGGAGGCTCGGGGGCATGGGTGAGCTGCAGTAAACTGGAGCCTAAATCAGTGTCTAAGGCAAAGATGGGATGATTGGTAGGGTTGGCTTCATCACTGATTATGTAGGCCAGTTGGGCTTCCCTGTATAGTCTTCTATGCTCTCCTCCAAACACTGGGATAGTAGCGTATGTAAGGTTCATCTGCAAGGTTCCCCCCAGTATTTTTATCCAAGATCTTGATAACAACATACCGAACTTGGGGGGAACATCGGCCACTACAATATCCATGACCACACTTTTCATGGGCAGTTGAAACAAGGTCACAACCAGGTCCTTAATAACCCCAAGACACTGAACTCTCCTGGAGTCAAAGGAATAGAGGTCATGATAGGCTCGTGTGACTTCTAGCCCCAACTCTTCCATGACAGTTTTGGGCATGAGGTTGTGAGAAGCCCCTGAATCCATGAGGCAGTTATGTAACACTTTATCATGTATGTTCAGGGAGGTGTAGAAGGGAGGGGATGAATCATCTCTATCTTCTACCATGGGACCTAGGATGACAGTTGGATTCTCATCTTGCAAATTGATGGAGTCCGTGGAAAGGCTTGAGGCCTCAGACTGTAACATCTTAGAGAAGCGTTTTTTGAATCCCTCATGTTTAATCAATTCGGTCAGGGGCACAAGGATTCTGATCTTTTGAATTTCATGCTCGAAATTGAAAGAAGATGCAAGCTTAGGGATTTCTCTTATTTCGGGAACATGACTCTGAATAATGGGAGAGAGGGATTGGGTCTTCTTACCTCTGTGAGTGTCTGGTACTTCATTGGCATGCCTCTCTGTTCTAGTGGACTGCTCAGGAACATTAGGTGTTACTGCCTTCTTCTGAGACCTCAGGTCATACCTGCGTCGATAGCCACTAGTCTGGTTTTCCTTGCTCAGTTCATTTAGATGACTGTTCATGAGGGACTCCTCGTATGCTGATTGAGTTAGATGAGGAAAAGGTGGAATCTCTCTAAAGCAATGGATTTCAGGCTCAATTTTGTCTGTTTTTATTTCTTCCTCATCAGCCACCAAATTGTTCTGAAACGGGGTCTGAATTCTCTGGTCTTCTCTGTCTCTTCCCCTCTCTCTGTACATAGTCGAGGGAGCGATATTGTTTGGCCTCCTGAAACCCCCTTTGGTTTCGGTGTCCTGAGGGCCCTTGTACACTTGCCTCCTTTCCACCTTCAGTCTCTCCATCTCTTCAGACAGAAACTTCATCATCTTGGTCAGTTCATCTACTTGAGGGTGGGGCACCGATGGGCCAGAAGTTGAGGCTTCGGATTTTCCCTTTCTTCTGTCTGGATCGGCCTTGTTCCTCAGTCTGTCAGCTGCCAATACATTGGATTCCACTTCTACGACTGCGTCTTGCATTTGGGCTAGGGAGGTAGCTCTTCTTTCTCTCAATAGAAGACAAAAATCCAGATCGAATGCACCAGCATAGGAAATTTGGGCAGAGGCTTCTGAGGGCTTTATCTCTGCAGGAATCTTATTATACATCCTATTGAATCTTTTGGAGAAGTCAGAGACAGATTCTCCTTCCATTTTCTTCAAAGACCCAAACTCTGTCATGTAATACATGAAATCCTTCCTATCTCCCCACTGCCTCAGGAAAACACTATCCAGAGCTTCAATCCCAGCAATAGATCTGAGGGCTAATCCTCTAAACCACTTTCTCACCTCACCATCCAGGCTCTGGATAAAGACTCTCATCCAGACATCTTCATTTTCAATGTTCAGGTTATCTGCGTAACTGTAGAAAGCAGCAAGGTGCTCTTCCATAGTTATGTCCCCTTCTCTGGTGAACTTGGGCATGTACTTCAAGTAGTCTCCAGCAGGGAGAGGATTCATAGGATGAGGTAGGATTAAGGGAGCATACCTAGCAGTGACTATGGAATCCATTCTATTTGGAGGGGGATTAGCACAAGCCATAGGAATATTAAGTGGAGGAGAAAGAGTTCGCGAAGGGGTTACTGGGAATGAGTCCCGAAGTGGAGTGGGAAACAAGAGAGGATCTAAGGAGAAGGCTAACGAGCTCAAGTCAGTAGGTGCTCCTCTTTGTGCGGAAGTGGGGAAATATTCTGTAGTCCCGGGTCTACGCCAAGGAACAACGTTAGAGGAGAGGGGAGTGACAAGTATTTCTCCCTCCAATCCCAGACCAGGAGGGGAAAACTCAGCAGGAACACTCCCAAAATTCAGGAAATGGGAAACCTCTGAAGGAGGTCTATTAAGAAACTGAGGAGGAGAAAATGGAGTTCTTACAGAAGGAGATGGAAGATTACCTGTTTCGGCGGTGAAAGATTCTTCAGGGGCCTTTCCTTTTCTGAGAATCACCTTTGGATCATCTTTAGGCATAGCTAGAGGTGACTGTGGATGAGACCGCGTGTGTCTACCCCTGAAAGCCACAATTAACATGGCAGGTTCGTCCCTTGTGGAGTCGTCACAATGGAGTCGCCAGGTGCACAGTAGCAATCTTCAAAGGCTCTGATACCCGATGCACCTTCAGAATCAGAGGCTCAATGTCGTTCAATCCCAGAGAAGATTTTCAACTTCGTCCCCGGCAACGACGCCATAAATGTTGGCGATGGAAGTCACTCCTGGATTGCTTGCAGGAGCAGAGCCCGACGCCCATTAGTTTTATGTCACGATAGTTTTTAATATATGATCAGATGGGTAGAGACTCCGGGAAATATCATTCTAACTCAGGGACCGGGTCTGGCATGTATGGAACAAAGGAGGTCTTGATCTAGCTTCAGCCAGTGGGTTGATTAAAAGATGAACAGGTGGAAGACTTGATAAGAAAGGTGAACACACAACTTTAGGCAATAGTCTTCTAGTAGTTTGCAGAGGAAAGACTCTGAATGCAAGATCCTCTTGGTTCAGGGTCTCAAGAAACTAAAAGGGGACTTGACTGGATCCTCCAATTCCAAGTCACTCAGCGCTGGGAAAATCACAAGAACTGATTAGAAACAACGTAACTGCTACAGTGATCCAATCCAACATCATCCTATAACAACTACAACTTGACTGGATCCTCCAATTCCGAGCTGTTCTAACACAGTGTAAACAAAGACGTGAAAGAAACTGACATTCATAAGGCAAGAAGTCTCAAAAGTCCATGCATAACCAGAATAACAGTGCTTTGTTAAAGCTTTACAACCGGGAGCTCTACTCAACCATCGATAGATACAAAAATGGCGGAAACGCCTTCATATACTCAAAACAACAACAACAACAAAATCGAGACGTTGCATTAAAAACTTTGTGTCTGCATGGCTTCTGACGATCTGCACCTGCAGTCTCTGGGTGATCGTGCACCTATGGCAGATGCAATCGGGCCTCTGACAGTTCCGCAGGCAAATCGACGTGCTCTTAATTCGTAGCCGGACTTTCCCATTATGGCGGAGATGATGTCTAACCACCACCAACTACCTTAATAACGGCTTCATTGGGATTGAGGATGGCTCGGCCAACTTGACACCTTTGGGATGTGGAAGACCCCTCGCACTGCCACCTAGATTAGCTGAACGGCCTGGTGAATATGTGTGGAGGCCAACGTGAAGGATGGGGCGCATAATGGGAGTGGAGGCGCCAAAATTATGAGGGTGAGATATGAAGTGATGAGGTGTGGGAGACGTGACAGGGGAAGATACGCGGTGGAAGACAATAAACTGAGGAGGTAGGAGATGGAATGTATTGGGCATATTAAGGCTGACGTGTGAAGTGAGCGGGACACATGGCGGGTGGTGAGTGGATGATGAGATGGGGGGAGGGACCACGTGGACTAGAAAAGGGGAGGTGGACAGATGTCGAATGATGAGGAAGGGCTAAAGGGAGCGAGCCTCCTCTCACAGTCGGGAAGAGAACAGATGGTAACGGGAAAGATGGCACAAAAGATTACACGACAGGGAAAGGGCCCACGTTGGTTAAACGCAGAAAGACAGAGGATATATGGGTTGCTTGTGCGCCATTGATCCAGGTGCTCGAATCGCGACCGTCGAAGAGATGCGTCCTCGATTCCGGACCCCCCCCTTCCGCTTAAAGGTAGAAAGGCGAGGGGGGTTTGGAATTACTTTGAGTGCCATTGATCTAGGCGCTCCGATCATAACCATTGAAGAGATGCGCCCTCGATTCCAGACCCCCCCCCTTCCGCTTAAAGGTAGAAAGGCGAGGGGGCTCTGGAATCCAGTGTGCATCGTTGATCTGGGCGCTCTAATCCCTACCGTCCAGATTTGATTTTTATTTAAACGCGGACACATTTGCACTCCAAACTTAGGACGAGTGGGTTTTCTACCCATTCCTTCGCATTTTACCCCCCCTCTACAAGAAATGTCGCTAACAAGTTTGAAGCAATTTTAGGAAGTCTCTTGTCTTCCGTGTTGTTATCTTGTTCTTGTACATTAGATACATACTCATGAGATTATAAGATATAAAATTCTTTTGGATATGCTCTATCTTTCTCCACCGTGAGGTACTCTCAATGGGGGAAAGACAACGCTCTCAATGGGGGAAAGACTTGCTTCTGTAAGGAGGATAAGATAGGGTGTATTGCTTTTAATTTTGAGATTATAAGATATAAAATTATTTTGGGTATGCTCTATCTTTCTCCAGTGTGAGACACTCTCAATGGGGGGAAGGTTTACTTCTATAAGGAGGATAGGATATGGTGTATTGCTTTTAATTTTGAAATTATAAGTTGTAAAAATCCTTTATCTTTCTCCACAATTATCTAGAGATAACACATCCCCAAACTTCATATCCATATAAGATAACATGAGGGCGTTGTCTAACTCTGGTACAAAATTATTTTTTTGTCAAAATCTGGCGATATAAATTTGCACGAAATAACTATTTTTCGTTGTTTAAAATCCATTTATGAATGCAGAAATAGATCCAGCATGCTGAAAAACTCTTAGGGCACTTGGATTATACATAAATAATCACTCAAATCTACAGATTTAACAATTTCTCGTCCGATTTCGAGGGATTGTCTCTGGAAAATATCGCCCCCCAAAAGTCATTTCGTAGAACATTTAGACTATAGCTAACATGAGTGTTATAATTATTTTATGTAAAACCATATAGCACTCGAATTATGCAAAATTCAATAACCTAAATTTACAATTCCAACCATTTTTAGAGAGGTTTATGGTAAAATTGATACTATCTACCTCCCTTTGGATTTGAACCTGTGACCTCCAAGGACAAAACACATGCTCTTAACCATTAGTCCCACTCAGATTGTATAAGTTTCTAACTCAATCAATTAATGTTCACAAAAATAATCACTCAAATCTACAGATTTAACAATTTCTCGTCGGATTTCGAGGGAATGTCTCCGGAAAATATCGCCCCCCAAAAGTCATTTCGTAGAACATTTAGACTACGACTAACATGAGTGTTATAATTATTTTATGTAAAACCATATAGTACTAGAATTATGCAAAATTCAATAACCTAAATTTACAATTCCAACCATTTTTAGAGAGGTTTATGGTAAAATTGATAATATCTACCTCCCTTTAGATTTGAACCTGTGACCTCCAAGGACTAAACACGTGCTCTTAACCATTAGGCCCACTAAGATTGTATAAGTTTCCAACTCAATCAATTAAAACACAAATTTTTTTACCAAGTTCTTTGGTTAAAAAACCTGTTTTGATTAACAAAAAAAATAACAACCCGCACCACCCCAACGGACGAGCCTATGAAATAAGGCTCGCCCCACCCCCACCTTCTTGCTGTGCATTTATTACCTCGTTTTGATTGGCTTCGGGCATTAGATTATCTATCCACGTGGTAAGCATAAATTCATTGAGGATTAACTTTTCAAACACGCTAGTTGTCATGATCTTGACCTAAAGACCATGTCCATCTTAACTTGGCTTGGGTTACATATAAGAACAATACTCCATCCCAGTCGGAAATTTTTCATTTTAAAATGTTGAAGTTTAATTATGTCGAAGGTATTTTTAGTGTTAAGTTTTGTAGAAAACCTGTCAACTGGTTGACATGTTTTTAAAAACCACCATTTTTTCTCCATTTGTACCATCCTCCTTTGAAACCGTCTCTATCATCACCTTTAAACAGACATACCATCACTGCAAATACCATAAAGGTGATGATGTCATACTGTATGCAAATACCGGTCATACCATCACTACAAATATTTAAGTTTTTAATTAAAAATATTTACAAAGATTTTGTGATATCCATCAAAGTCTGACATTCATTGATATATTAAGTTGGTGTGCTTTTATTATGGTTAACATCTTCCATGCATTTATTACATGGGCAACATCTTCCAAGCAGTGGCAATGGGGGTCGCAGAAGACACTTTTACATTGGGAAATTTGTGAACATTTTCTTGCCAAAGATAGGTTGTGCATTTATTACATGGGCGAAATCTTCCACGCGGTGGCAATGGCGGTCGCAGAAGATGCATCTACATTGAGAAATTTGTGAACAATTTCTTGCCAAGGATAGGTTGTCGTCATCGTTGAAGACTCATTTGCACAGTTGAAAGTTTGTGAACATTGTTCCGCAAGAACAAGTGTTGGTTGTGGAGCCTGATTATCTTCCTAATTTAGAGGTCTTTTACTTTCAGCCATGTTTATACCCCATGAAGTATTTACACCCTAGAAGTATGTACACTCTTCCACGCGGGAGAGTGCAGAGGGGGGGTACCCCCTCTGCGGGGTCCGGGGGGGCTATCCCCCCGGCTAGGGGGTCTGGGGACAAGCGGGCCCCCAGCTAGGGTTCGGGGGCAAAGCCCCCGAAGCAAAAATTGCCTTGTAAAAGTATATTGTAATTTCATTATAAATATGGACCGTTCA
>SNQJ01S0191344.1:2803-17997 GCA_010110895.2 Picea sitchensis
AAACATTTGCATCCATGAAAAGGTGTAGCTCACCCTCTTCAGAGGCACCCACAGGTAAGCCATACATTCCACTGTCATCATTGCACCCATTGCTCAAACATCCATCACCACCTCATTCACTCACATGGCATGGATTTTTCTTCACCTGGAAACATCCCACGTCCAATGAGAATTATCCCAATAGGACCTCCTGACGTCCTCTTCGAAACTGGCTTGTAGAATAGCATAACGTCCTTGAGCACTTGTCTGGGAAAGAGGGGTTTTATGCACATGTTTAGATAACTTGATTATTAAATGTGATTGACATTGATATGATCCCTGTGACTTATGAGCCCATGGAGGGCATACTTGTTGTTGCAGGGCCACACCCGACGGACAGGTACACATGGAGAGATGATTAGTTCGGGCCTCCATAGGGCTAAAATCCCACCAGATGGATGTTGAGACCCCAGCCAGGGGCAGAGACGAGACAGAGGCTTGAACCACAGAGAGAGACAGGAACGTTCCACCAGAGACAACCTGGCAAGCCTAGACCTAGGGGGGTCTTGCCCTCCTACTATGATGTTTGGCCTTGAAAGGCCCATGACGTCACCTATGTGACCCTTGATGTCACCAACGTTTGACGGACACTTTGGAGGTAGTTACGTGCCAAGTGGCACGTGTGGTTTGATCCAGAGGCCTTGGGAGGCCTAACATTTTTCTCCTGGAGGCCAACGTTTCACTAGAGAGGCCTAACGTCACCCTAAAGGGGCATGATGTCACCTATTTTGCTTGATTTGGGGTTTAAATTGTCATTTTTATGTAAAAACTGGATGTTACATGTAAATTGGCTATGTCGGCCTTTTTGACTTAATTCTGGTCATTGTAACTATATAAATAAGGGGAAAATCACTCTTATTTTTCATCATCTTTCACTCACACAAATGTGAGGTCTGAAATTTGCACCCTAATTAGGGTTACTTGGCGAAAATTTGGTCCGCACTTCTTGAAGGAGGTTTATTTTAGACTATTTTGGCATTTTTTTTGGTGGAAGTGTTCAACTAGGCTATTTGCTAGATGATTCTTAGTGAATGTAAGTAAATTTTCTGCAATTCTTCTTCATTGAATGGTTATAGTAACGTTTATCTTGCATTTATACTAATATTATGAAATTGCTAGCTTAAAACCCTAGGAGGCTAAAGCACATGTTATTGTCCTTGCCTTAATAACTTTCACCTACTCGATTATGCTAGAAAACCGATTTTCTTGAAGCTTTTGCTAAGGGCCTTGCCATTGCAACACCCTAGGACATTTTGCTTCATCTAAGTCGTCATCTACTTCATCTTTGAACTAAAGGAGGAGGAAAACTACTAGGGCCTAGGGTTACCTACTTCCTAGTAGCCATTTTCCCCTTAGGGTTTGGTGATTGAAGCCTTGGGCTACCAACACTTCAATTATTGACCTCTCTTGTCTCTAGTTTTCTCATTATCATTTGTTCCTTCAAGATTTGTCGCTGCCTAAAAGGACTCCATTTACCCTAAAAAACCATTGATCTAAGCCTTGCTATTGAGTGATTCACAAAAACTACTTTCAAAACCTTTACCTTAAGCTCTCTACTAACTACTCTTAACCTTAGAATAGTGTAATCCACTAACCTATTTGTTGTTGTTACTAAAGAAAGCTACAACCATCTATTGCAGCACTAAAAGCACCTAAAAGCAATTGAAAAAGTTGATTAACACACTGCCTTGTTTGCTTCTGACAAGTGTTAATACTTTGGTATTAATGAGTAATTATTCTTGGTCATTGTGAAGCCATTCTAAGGACTGTTATTGAAGCTATTGTCTTATAAACATTGCTGCTATAATTTCTGTTTGCTTCACCATATATCAACTATTACTTTTATTGATAAAGTCCATGGTTTTTATGAAGCACTAACAGTAAGTTGTAATGACTGTGATTTAAAACCACAGGACTTTTTGGTCAGTGTGACTTGTGAGAGGACATTTTTCATAGAAACTTTAACCTTGCCTTCTCAAACCCACAAGTCACCAGAGACGTCTCCCCTACGGTAAATCTTGATATACTCCTAAACAAAAAGGGTTTCCTATTAAGGTGATAGTGATAGGATAACCTCCCGTTAAGCCAATTTGCCTTCCCTAAACCTTATCCTTTGGAATGAGTACAAATTGTGCGATAGCTACGACCAACATTATTTGCAAGCATAATGAAGCTGCATGGGCATACAGAAAGTTATCATGCAATCAATACTTAAGTTGTTTTCCACCACATGACCATACTTAAATACATGGCAATGGGACAAGGATTTGCATAGAGAAGGACCATATAAGATGAAAGATCAATCCAATTGTAGGCAACTATAACTTGAGAAGGAACCCTCAAGACATGGCTTTGTTAGGAACCTAATATATTGAGCTACAGTGGCATTTTCCTCTATTAGATTGGAAGCTATGATGTAATCATTATGTATCTAACAAGAATAGCATGGCAATCTAACATAGGAATAATGAAAAATTGGAATCGTAGTTGGCTCCCAATATCACATTATTTTTTCGGATACACAAAAGGTTGTTCAGTGTTTTTCTATCGATATGAACTCCTTCCATAGTTCTACTGCAATAAGTATAATGTTCAACCTTCATGGATAAAAGGACAAAGAGCATCCAAATGAATTGCAATTACTAGAACTTATACTTTCGTGGTTTTGTCAACCACATTTTTTTACGAGAACAACATTTGGTTTCTAGTGAGCAAAGGGAGTGTTTACTACGTTGAACAAACTTTAATATTGCAATAGCAATAAAGGTACTCAAGATCATTTTAAAAACAACTTAATCAAAGATTCCAATCGATTGGCCCAAACCATTACAGGAAAGAATTATCATTGCCTAGAAATATCAAACAAAGGTCAAATATTCAGTTGGTGGACAAGAAATTAGAAAGTGCATATACAATATAAGATGCTTTGAAATAGAAAAATAAGGATTTTGTATGTACCTGGTAAAGACAAAATATCGGGGTCCACATTCAATCAAAGATTCTAAAAATTTACAAGAAGGAAGAGATTTAAACAAAGTTTGTCTTCCCAGCCATTTGCTCCTATCAACTAAAACCTTCTGCAATGTGAAAAACACCGACTCTTATAAGAGGCAAAAATGACTAATTGACATTTATTTAACACAAGATCACAGAATTCACAATCATCTCAATTTTCATTGCATGTTCCAACTTTTACAAGCAACACACACATACAAAAAGGTATGGCTTTTACGAGCAAATACTTACTTTTTTTTGTTTGCACAGAGTGATGGGAAAAAATGCACACATTTATTAGGTTATGTGTTATTTTCTTCCTCCAAAGACGCACAATCTTTGTGCCTAAATTTTGATTTTCTGATAAAGTGAAAAGAATCCCTGGAGGACCATGAACATATCGATACAAAGATAAGGATAAGCTAGGGTTTCTTGGAGCTTCTTAAAGTATTCCTTGGATACAATTTGTATATCTAGTGAAAAAAAATTCTGACTATCTCAACATAATGCTTTTTAGGTAGATAGCTTTAGAGACTAAAATATTAAAGAATCAAAAACTGACAACTAAAGTGGATAGACATTGTTAAATTTTAACAGAGCGAATGTTAGGGATGTATATCTACCAGAATATATCCATTATTAGGAAGCAAGTCAAAGAAACAATGCATAAAACTAGAAACTGAAATGGAAGGAAAGGATTTCAAATTTTGTTGATCAATGGAGGTTTCAATATCACTTCTAAAATAATTGTTAGTGAATGTAGACAGTAAGAAGAATATGTCCCAAATTTTCGTTGTTATATTCTTTTGGACATGCCCTACAACAAAAGTGTTGTCACTCACTAAAGAGTCCATTTTGCACATTCTTTTCAAAATCTTTTTTTTTCATCTCAATGATTGAAAAAGATAATTCAATTATATGTCAATAGGGGCTTGACTGGTTGGTCAAGCATGGTTGGTGATATTCCCCAAGTCACCCAAAGTAAAGGGACATTTTAATTTAATGTCATCAGGGGTTGGACTGGTCAGTAAAACATGGTTGGTGATATTCCCCAATTCCCCCCAAGTAAACTGATATGTTTATCCCCCTCATTAAGGGGGAGTTGACATGGCTAGCACATGCAAGCCAGGAGTGGTGATGAACAAAGATCCTAATCCCGGTTGTCATTGGATTTCCACCAAACTAGGTGTTGATCGAGCAGCAGTAAAAGTTAAATAAGAATCATCTTACGAGTTTTCTAAACATTTGACTTTAAATTCTCTCTACTTGCAAGAAGTTTTGAATATTTTGTGCAGGCTTGAAAGACTCTTCAAATATTCATATGGAATGCTATACGGACCAAAGCTAGTTATAATTAACAATGTGTTTTCTGCATGGTTTTCATATTTTTGTATGGGGCGGCCATGTAATACTGCTACTGCGAGGTAACATGGGTGCAAATTGACTAGGTGACAATGGCCAAGTTCCAGAAAATCATTGATGTGGCATGATCTGTTCACTTGTTTATCCTCAAGCATAGAAACACGCTATAAAATCCCTTCACAAAAAAAAGCAATATGCTATAAAGATGACATCACAAAATCATAGCAATGAACAAACATTTCATGACAAAGAGATCATTCTCAACACAATCTATTCAAATGCCAAAATTCAAATCATCTTAAATAAAAATACATACATGATATGGTATGTGTGGTGCTAAAAATAGTAATTCCCAAGTTCTGGTCATTGCTCTCAAAAAATCAATCTGTTATTGCTCAATTTTAGCTAATAGATTAACCACCATTCGGCAAGACACCATGTACACTCAAATTCAACAAGATCAAAGTGAACTCACCTTGTAATGTGAATGTAAAGTCATTAGTTACTAGAAAGAACAATATTGAAGAACATTGTTTTGTAACCAATCGTACACAAATATGACGTTTTTTATGCATCATGTTACCACTTACACCGCATGGGGCCCACATAATGTCGCATTAGACTTGTAACAACTACAGAGGAGGGTATGCGACATTATTCGGGATCATATTCGTCATCCACTGCATCAATGTCATCTTCAAAGATTGGGCACCAGTTCTTGCAATAAAATGAGATATTCATTTTGAGCCATAGAACTGAAGAGGAGGGCACATTTTTTGGGCCCCGCTAGAGGATAAATAAGAAAAACATATGATTTAAGTCTCGGAACTTAAAAGGGGGTGCACCCCTCACCCTATACTTCAGTTATATTTCATAAGACACTATCTAAATAGGTTCATGATGTGGGTCCAGCTTCTAGAAGAAGCTAGGCACCCCCTTTATGGAACTAGTTGTTGGGGCTTGGCTATTTATGCAGCCCCTTCTTCATGTAAAAGGTGGTGGAAGAAATATAGATTGGAGCCCTGCATTTTATTCTCTGAAAAATTGCTTCTGGTTGGTACAGTGTGTGCCCTAGAATTGATGTTGCCTTGCTGCTCGAGCATTTCAGCTCTTGGAAATTTGTCATTTTTAGCTTGTCAATTCAGGGATCCTGGTAAAAATTGTTCCAATTTATTTGTTAACTATCATTTGGGGTATTTTACATGTTGGTTTCTCCTTTGTCTCTGATCTTTAGAGGATCGTCTTAGAGTCCTCTGGGCTAAAAGATGATTGATTTCACTCCCAATCATGCATAAGATTTTCCTTCATGCGGACCTCACCAAGACCCAGCAAGCAGAACTCAAACATTCTAGGGATCTGTTCATAGCAGCATGAAAAGAGGGACAATGGGCAGTCATTCGTGACCTCAGAACCGTCATCCAAGACTCAGCCCTCCGGGATATTCCCGCCCCTGGTCCAAATGACGCTCTCGCCCAAATGGGGGACATGTTCAGGTGAGCTTGCCCACCATATCCATTGGTTGTTGGAATTGTAATGGTGCATTTTTGTCTTCACCTGGCACACTTCATGATGTAGTCGGGTCTTGCGACCTCCTTTTCCTCATAGAGACATACACGAGTCCATGTGGACACCACCTCAGATTCATGGGTACCACTAGGTATGGTCTTGTCGACATGAGACAAGATCTGATAATGTCAAAGGTGTTGGGGGTGTCGCATGTCTCATACGAGACTCCCTCCAAAGTCGGGTTACTATGGTGACATCAGACGAGCACACCGGGTTTTTGTGGGTCTGGGTTCATCAGTATAGCACCATACTACGAGACATGTACATTCTAGTTTTCTATTTTTCCATCCTCATCACACTTTGCACATCATAGTGAGTTCGATGGAGATCAATCTTTACACAGATATCTCCCACTATTCCACTCTTGGGGAGGTAATTGTTCTAGGAGACTTCAACACCCGTACCAAAGACGTACAGGTACCCTTTCATGACAGAGTTGAGGATGCACTCTGCCTCGAGATGGTGAGATCTGCAGACCTTCATAGAAACTCGGAAAGGACAGGTATGGGCCCCTCATAGGTTATGGGAGACACCTTTACAGCGAGGTGAATCCCATGATTTATTGATCATGATTGGGCTCCCTTGTTTTTCAAGGGGATCAGGGATTCACTTGGCACCACAATGGGGGCTAGTGTGGTAGACTTCGTCACAGCAAACAGAGGATCCTCCTCCTCATCCATCACTTCCTGTATCCCACTATGGTTGACCACCCTTCTAACTTTCTCCCTCTCATTCCCCACCTCCTAACTCCCCCACCACCCCCTTGGCACCACCTTCAGCACCCCGATAAAGATTATGTTGACTCCTACACCACTCTCCTTAAAGAGTTGCTCCCCCCAATTTCCAATTTCAAATCATTGGACATGACCACAATAAATATACACTATCAAGGTTCACCGAGGCCATAAAGCTGTCCTAGCTCCTACCCCATGAATCATTGATTCGACAATGAATGCAAAATCCTCCACAAACATCTTCGTTCCACCCTTGCACATGACCCCTCCTCCTCCCTCAGCATTCATAAAACCTACCGTCAACTCCTTCGTCGCAAAAAGATGATCCTCTCGGAAAGTGAGCATTGATGATTGCGGCTATGTGAGACATTCTCCGACTTATAGCTTGTGAGGTGTGGATCATTGCGACTATGTGAGTCTTTCTGACTTACAAACCCTAAGAAAGCCCCTAGAAGGGTATGTGGTTATGCCTAAGACTGAGTTGGAACGTAAAGATGACCTCCTCCAATTAGAGAATTGAGAAGAAATCCAAATGATTATCACGTGTAACGTAGTGATCTATTGAATTAGGCGTGCGTAATGGTGAGGCACAAGGTGAGCGTGTGAAACCCCAAAGTGTTGAGTGCATCGTCATGTGAACAAAAATGAAGATGATGTATTAGCCTCCTCCCGAACACTTGAGAGTTATTGAGAAAACTCAAATTATTCTTTTGTGTGAGGCAGTGGGAAGAAGATTTGTAGAGTGGGCGATGATGTGTGGGCCGAACCACAATTGAGCGATGTGAAGAATCTGGTTCTGCAGTAGCCTTGTCACGTTGAGCGAGGAGATATAGGTATGCCTATGGATGTGCCCTAGTGGATGATACACTAGTGGGTGTATCATATCCTTTGCTATATTGTACAAGAGTGAGACTGCTGTAACCTAATTGTAATGTAAAAGGGGACATGTGACCCACCTTAATGTAATAGATAGTTAATGTAAAAAGATAATTAATGCGGTTAATATTAATTATATTATAAGTTAAGTGAGGTCGACCTGTTGTATAATAGGCACTTTTGTTGATAGGATTAGGTTAGTATAAGTAAGGTAAAATCCCCTTTGAGAAATATGTATCTTTCATGTAAGTTTGGAAATTTGAGCAAGTACACTTCTTTGGGAAAGTGCACACCTCTCTCTTGAAGCTAGAGTTCGAGGGTTTGAGCACTCTCTTGTGCTAGGGTTTATCTTGGTGATGAAGTTCTTTCTCTTGAAGAATAGCAAAGGATTTGGCTAGGTTTCTTCCCTTGTTGAGAAAAGGGTTTCCCAAGATACTTCTTGTGTTCTTGTGCATGGTGCTTCTTCTTGTGATCTTGGTTGTTGCAACATTTATGGTTATGGTTAAATACTAAAATGGAATGAACCTCATGCTTAACCTAGCTTGATGAAAAATCAACATGGTATCGAGCATAGGTCTTGAAAGAACCAATTTCACAAGCATCCACCAAGTCCCAACTCACCTTTTGAAAAATTGTACGGCCCTTCTAGGATTTGCAGAAAAATCTGTACGACCTACTCTTATGAGGGGTTTCAGCACTCAAAACTTGGACTGATGGGGCTAAAAGGACATGGGGGTACAACCTCCTTGACACACACCTCGGCAAGTCTCCGTTACATTTAAAGAAATTTTTGACTTTTTGGCCCTAAGTTTCTAGGGTGCGAGAATTTCGCAAATATTGTTCCTAGATTTTTGAAAAGCGTTCCCCACAGTCAGAAAGCATCTCTCTGCTGTGACACTATCAAATTGATTGTTGGCAATCTTATAGAAGCCCAATTTAATTCAAGGTTGCTAATTCAACCTAATCATTAGGTTTTCAAAAACTAGTTGGCGAGAAATTAAAGAAACCAATCAAATGAAGAGCAGAACATCAGTAGAAGATAGGCTTGATGGAACAAAACGGCAATCATGGAAATCAAGGCTTCTAGTGACTCTTGAAGAAGATGACCTATGGGATGTGACAACTAAAACCCTACCAGCCACATCTACATATATAGAGATAAAAAGGAAGATGTCAAAGCAAAATTAATCATCTACTTTTTTCATTAAGAATCGATCTCTTGCCTCGTATTACCAATCTGAAGACAACCTATGATATGTATATAGAAGCAAAGGAATGTTTGAAAGTGGCAACACCCTCGGAGAGCTCTTACCTTAAAGAACCAACTTCAAAGTACCAAGATGATGATGAAGGGTGCCACAGTTGCCATCTTCTTTATGAAGCTATCAAATATTAAAGAACAACTATAGACCATCGGAGAAATCATGTCCAATAAAGAACTTGTCTTAACCACTCACAACAACCTTCCAAAAACGTGGTAGGAGCCTTTGTTTCAAAGTATCGATTGGAAAGCTCTGCCAACCTTTGATATTCTATGGACATATTGTACTCAAAAAGAACTTAGACTTATAAATAGATGAGTGGAAGATTCCCTGAAAGAAAATCATGCTCTTGCACTTCCTTACAAAGAAGGGAGGAAAATTCAAAATAAATTTCAAGCAAACATTTAAGGTGAAAAGTCTTCATCAAATGCAGGTTATCAAAGAAGAGATGCATAAAAATCCGATTAACTTTAGAATAATGGCGGTTATGGACACTATGCAAGAGGTATCCAACCCGGAAAGAAGGGAAGACAATATGCTTCCACCATTGACATTGATCGAGACCCACCTCAAAGATTAGGAAGAAAGAGAGAGGAAAAGTACTTCCTCTAAAAATAAAACATGACTACAAATTAGGTAAATCAATTGATTTCAAATTTTATAGTGATTGTATTTTTGAATAAATCCCTAGTATGGGAGCCCTCAAAGATTTGGACCATTATCCCTAGTACAAGGGTCCTAACCATATTTGATTGATTATTATGCGAGACAATCAGAGATGTTGTACTCAAAGAAGAAATAACCATTCAACCAAACCCAGAGAATCTCGGATAGAGATTGATAGTGAGACAAGTACCTTCTCCCCTTGTGAGTTCAAGGGAGACAAACATTATTCCAACCGATTGATCATGTTTCTCAGTTGATATGTTTAGAGATATTGAAGTAAAAGGCATAATAAGTCTACCTAGACTCACTTTGCAAAGAGATAGAGAAACATATTAACGAGGTTTCTCACAAGCAGAGGATTTGTCTATGATGAGACAATTGACCCAATGAACTGATACACTTCCATCCATACTATCATCCATGAGTTGAAACTATATCAGATAGATAGATTCTTGATGAGTTTGGATTTCAGCAAGAGTGTTCTAATCCAAACCTATATTACACTATTAGTCCGCGGAAACCACGATCGATGACTTATTCAGAAATCCCTTTTGTTGGATACAAGTAATCCTTGACTTCTAAGTTCGAGATGAAGAATTGAAGTATGATGCACTACTTCTTGGGAAAGAAGTATTACAAAAGACCAATGAGATTTTTCTGAGTTGAGGAAAATACCGCGGTAAAAATATTAAAGAAGTTCAAGTATGCCAGAATGCAAAATCCACCATGATAGATTTAAAAAGAAGATTGATGATGATTCGGATGAGACTGATCCACAACTGAATGGATCACTAATATATTTGGTTAAAACACCTGACTTGATTCATGCCATGCAATAAACGTGCTTAGTTATTTCATGAGTCAAACCGAGACAAACTCACTAGACAACAAAAAAAATATGTATTGAGATATATACAAGGCATAGTTAGATATGGCTGAGATATGCCTCCAGTGTGAACTTGAGTTTGCAAGATATGTTGATTCAAATTGGCCGAGAAAGTCTGAGTGAATTTGGAAGAGCACATCGGTTGATGTTCTATAGTGGCGTTTTCCATGGTTTCCTAATGCGGTAGGAAACAAAACTCTATGGCCTTGAGTACCACATAAGCCAAGTATATTGCAGTATGTACGGAAGTATGTGAAGCTGTGTGGCTTCGCAAGCTTTTGATAGATTTATTTGACCATGAGATGAATCCTATGATGATAACCAAGAGCCATGTGAAAATATCCTTAAAGAACCCAATGCTTCCAGATGGATCAAACGATGATATGAAATATCATTATATCATAGATATGTTGTAGAGGAAAATCGTACACATACACATGAGAAGCGGTGCCGGACATCTTCACTAACTAGCGAGGTGAAGACTACCTTCTAGTTGAGAGGGAGTATTGATGACTCCAGCCAAGACAAAATACAAAATACATCATTGTGAGACTTGGCATGATGAAAAATGCCTCCCTAACTTAGAGGGAGTGTTGATGATTCTTGACTATGTTAGACATTCTCCATCTTACAAGCCCGTGAGATGTGGATCATTGCGACTATGTGAGACTTTCTCGGCTTACAAACTGAGAGAAAAAGCCCTAAGAAGGGTATGGTTCTGCTGGTGGCCGGAACATAGAATTCAGTAACCTCCCTCCATAGAGTTGAGAAGAGCTCCAAATGATTCTCCTATGTAAAGTAGTGATAAAGGAGATCTACTAAGTTGGACATGCATGTGGCTGAGCACAAGGTGAACATGTGAAACCTCGTGAAAGTGAAAGTGTTGGGTGCATCGTTGTGTGAACAGAATTAAAGATGATGTATTAGCCTCCTCGGCAATGAGGTGTGAAAATCCAGATGATTCTCATGTGAGGTAGTGGGAAAGAAGATCTGTTGATTTGGACGTGCCTTTGGATGAGAACATGTGAATGTGATCTTAGTGGTTGAGCGCTAGTGAGAGTTGTTCTCCTATGTAATGCAATGAGCTAGAGATATAGACATCCCTATGGATGTGCCCTAGTGGATGAGCACTAGTGGGTTGTATCAAATCCTTTGCTATATTGTACAAGGTGAGACTTGTATGTAACCCTAATTGTAATGTAAAGTGCGGAGTCAGCCCTACCTTAATGTGACCGGTAATTAATGTAAAATATAATTAATACGGTTAATATTAATTATATTAATATTAACCCGACTAAGTGGTCGACCCTATTGTGCCAATAGACACTTATTAATGAGTTAGAGTTAGTATAAGTAAAGGTAAAATCACCTTTGAGGAAATATATCTTTCATGTGAGTTTGGAAATTTCAGCAAAGTACACTTCTTTGGGAAAAGTGTGCACTTATATTGGGCACTAGAGTTCTAAGGGTTGAGCACCCTCTTGTGTGCTAGGGTTTATCTTGGTGGTGAGTCTTTCTCTTGAAGAATATAGCAAAGGATTTGGCTGGGTTTTCTTCCCTTGTTGAGAAAGGGTTCCCAAGATACTTCTTGTGTTCTTGTGCATGGTGCTTCTTCTTGTGACCTTGGTTCTTTGCAACATTTATGGTTATGGTTAAATGTTAAAATGGAATGAAATTCATGCTTAACCTAGCTTATTGAAAAATCAATAAACTTTACATATCCCTCTGCCATTCCTCGAAAGCCTTCTGGCGTGTAGACATCGTGCCATCTCACCCGACCTATACCCCCAAGCCATGTTCTCCCACACAACCTCACTTTATGACATCCTTGGGCAAGCTCCCACCCACATCCATTCCCCTCCCCTCTTCTTGCCATTCTTTCGAAGATGGACATAAAGAGCGACCCAGCTATATGCACCAACAAAGCAACAAATGAAGAAGGCCTCCAGGCCGAATTCCTTATGCATAGCATCCATTCACTTGACTCACATATCGTTGATTTATTTAATAACCAATTCCTTATGCATAGCATCCATTCACTTGACTCACATATCGTTGATTTATTTAATAACCATGTTGCATGTTTAGGTTTCCCCCACTCCTAGACAAGACACATCATCCACCCTATTCACAAATCATGGAATGGTTCTGATCCGAACAATTACAGGACTATCATGGTGGGACATACATTCTCCAAACTTTATGCCATGACACTGCATCAATGACTCTCTAATGATTTGGAGAGTCGCCATCTCAGAGGTAAAGGACAAGCCAGTTTTCGCCAAGATTACCAGATGACTGATCACATTTTCACACTTAGAGCCATTATTGAGGAGGTTCGTCATCGCTCTTCGAGGGTTTACTATTGTTTTGTAGACTTTCGTTTGACACAATGCCACGGGAGTCTTTATTCCAGAGACTTCGCGACATCAACATATCTGAGACCCTCCTAGTAGCCATCATGAGATCGTATGAGTTAGTTTTGAGACATTCACGACCTCTCTAATTTCATTTAGAGTACCATTGCGGTAAAACAGGGATGCCCCCTCTTGCCGACTCCTTTTGGAATCTAGATTGTTGAGCTAGAGTGTTTCCTCCACGACCACATACGGGATGGCGATGATGTCTCCTTCATTAGGAGTTGATCTCCCTGCTCCTTTTTGTTGATGACCTGATCTTGTTGGCCTCTACTCCTAAGGGCCTACAAAGGAAAATTGATGCCCTAGAAAAATTTTGTGACCTTCGATAGTCGACGGTCAACTTCGATAAAACCAAGGTGATGATCTTCAATGCATTAAAACACACTATCACAGAATTACATTTCTACTTCAAGGGAGAATAGATTGAGATCAACACATCTTACACCTACTTGGGTATCCAGTTCACGAGCCCTCATTTTGGTATGTGGCAAGCCCTCCGACCCCGACTCAACAAAGGATATGGGTTCCTAACCCTCATTGAGAGACAGTGTTTCCAAAGTCAGTTTCAGGACATCTCGTCCAAACTGTACCTCATGGAGGCGATTATCAAACCAACAGTACTCTATGGCTTGGAGATCTGGGGACCTGTTAGCACACTTTTTCACCCTCCAATTGAGCTGATGTAACGTAAAAAATAGTGATGGAAAAGTAGCTAATTAAAGGAGAACAACCCCAAATTGTCACAGGCTAGACCCCGCTTTGTTTGGGCTGGTGCTTGCCAACCTCAAGGGGAAGTCCCTAGGGTACTTTGCTATTGTCTTAAAGTATAATTTTCTGCAAAAAGTGAGAAAAAACATTAGGTTCTCCTTACATGCGTCGACCCATCTCTTGTTGAATAGATAGATTGTAAATCAAGACTTCAAAGAGACATATACAGATTATATATTCAGGTTACCTGGACCTCACCCCCGATGAACCTAGGCTCCAAGATGTCAATCTACCTAGAGCAGTTCCTGGAGCTACAGGAAGGTACCATTGTCCACCCCCCATACACATACAAACATTGTTTGCATTCACTCAGGATCCCTCTATGACAGCTCCAGGTTGACTCTCATCGACTCCGAATGGAGAGTGATCACCATATCCCACGCTCTAATAGGACCTGCCATATGTGTCGCCTGCAGGAGCCAAAGACATAGAGGTACCTCATTTTTCGGTGCCCCGTATATTATGAGATCAGAGAATGTTTCTACTGTCTCGACGGGAACTCAAGGGACTCCCTCTCTACTTTCTTCTGATATCAGTATCAAAGGTGCCTAACTCTTTTCATCAAGGAGACTCTCAGTCACAGATCCCATCTCTCGCATGTCGCCTCCCAACTGAGACAAACCAGAAGGATCACTTCATACTTCCATGTCGTTCCACCAAATTGGAGGAACAAACGACAATCCGAGTTCTAGAGAAATTCAGACCGCAAAGTGGTGAGATCAAGCAGATCACAGGTTATACCAGAGATGATGAGGTTCTCATGCGCTCTACGGTGAGCACATGTCCCCGAATTGGAGCCAGATGTCATTCCCTAGCCTAGGGATAACTAAGGAGATTATGTCTCAAGGCCCACAGGTCCTAGTCATGGAGTACCGAGAGCCAGATCGACTTGAGCATGGCCCTAGAGGGCCCATCCTTTTCTTCTTCAGCGCCTCCACTTTGTCAACAACAGCAGCATCCATCACATCGGCCTCGTCCTGTAGCAAAAATGGGTCTTGCTCCATGAGGTAATGAGTCCGGGTATCATGGTATGTGTCACTCTGATTCTGAAAACATTTGAATCTGTGCATTTAATTCTTTTTGCTTCTAATGTGTGCTTGGACCTTATGCCTTTTCACTTGACCACACCTAGGGGGAATGAAAGGTTTCCCAAGTAAGCTAGTACCCATCGGGTTTGAGTAGCCACTGGGGGGATTCATGAAAGGTCATCGTCCGTTCCCACCATACTTACCACTTTCCATATTTTTCCCGCTCATCCATCCCATACACTGGTTCGGGCATTGGGTTGGCCAAATATCAAAGGGTTGTACCTTACCTTATGTGAAGAAGGGGCTACAGGCCCAGAGGGTAAAATTAGTCGGCAAAAGATAAAAGCCAAAAGAATGAAACCTTGAGATGCTTCGCCCGGAGATCCCCGAGAAAGCAATAAAAGGCTTCTCAGCAAGAAACAGAGGGACCCATAAAAATAATAAATCAATACCTAATTGGAGGATAGTGGGTCTCATCACGAGCTAGCCTATTAGGTCCATGGGCATGTAGCGGTATGACACTACCATTCAGCTGGTCACCACGTCAGGGTAGTGGCGCTTGGTGGCATAGCCAAGAGAAAGGAGGTCTCATC
>SNQJ01S0191346.1:0-17997 GCA_010110895.2 Picea sitchensis
TAGAGTTTTCTTATTTGTATCATGCCTTCCATGTTCTATGGAAATCAACACAAATTCTCTCTCTTGTGCTAGTTTGAACATTCTTTGCATTTGGTTCCTCATTTCTCTAGTGTGTGTTGGTTGACATAGATTATTTTGTCTTTATGTCAACAAACACATTCTACTTAATTTTTTTCTTAATACAATGCATTTACAATTCTCTAATAATGATTCTCCTGTTATTTTGGTGTCACTAAACACATTTTCCTTTTCACCTATGTCAATTGACATAGCCATGACCTTTGTATTCTTGATATTGTAGGGCTATGTTATGGTAGGCTTTGATTTTGTTTCAATGCTCTTCATGTTGAAATGTTGTATTAGGGGTTATGGTAGTTAAGCTCATTAGGAGTTACAAGTCAAATAAAGGTTACATTGGTTTAGAATTGTGCTTTATAGGGATTAGTGGCTAATGTTTATAGGGGCTAACCTAGTGGACATTGAAAAATCCAAGGAGGTAGATATGAGTACGATCGGTCATGGATGGTACTCGGTTCTCCATATTTTCAATGGTCATCGAGAGGGCACCAAACACCACAAGATGTGTGGTGCTCTTCCAGATGTTGGACCCTATCTCCGGTTGAAATGATTTTTGGGTGGGAAATTCGTTAAAAATAAAAGATAACTCTTCCCAGGCCCCCGATGACATCTCCATATTTCCTAACATTGTCGTCCACCACCATGTCCCGGTTCGGGAATATTAACCCAATTCTCTTTCTATGTTCATGCAGAGTGCACCCTTGATACAAGGATTCCCCATCTCTTAGGATCGACTAACCGTCCANNCACCAGGGGCATATGTTGATATCATGAACAAAAACTATATATTATATAATATATTGATATAATATATTGATATAACATATAACATATTATATAAAATATGACATATAATATAAAAAATATAACTATTATATAAAATATAAAAAATATTTATAAAATTAAAATATTGTAAACATATATATGTTATATATATGTAACATTCGTTACATATATATGTTATATATATGTAACATTCGTTACATATATATGTTATATATGTAACATATATAACATATATATGTTACATATATAACATATATATGTTACGAACAGAACCCGACCGTGCCCTAACACCATTCGCATTGCACACAGTGAAAACAGAACCCGACCGATGCCCTAAACCCATTTGCATTGCACAGTGAACATAACCCGACCCCATTCTCATTGCACAGTAAAACAAAACCCGACCCCTAACCCCATTCGCCCTAACTCATCATGTTCGAACTCGACCGACCCCATTCGCATGCATTGATCCCTTAACTCAGTTGACCCCATTCGGCCCATTTGCATTCATCCCGATCCACAAAGGTAGATAGAGACCCCAACAAGAGACGTGGTGACCCCAACAAGGAGCCACAGAGACAGAGCGACAAAGAAGTGAACTAGACCAACAATGACTTACATTCCAGTAAATTTTCCTCACTCTGTCCTTTTCAAAATTTTCATTCTGAAAAGTCTAGGGCACACATGCATCATCATTTGAATGATATATTCTATATATTCGATCTAGGGCACTGTGCTTGAATTAGATATTCTACAGATTTGAGTTAGGGCATATTCGAATTTGAAATTTTATTCCTAGGGTTTTCCTAGTCACAATGTTATCAAAGGGATAACATGAAATCTATGACAACCATCTAAAACACTTCAAGAATCCATCTAAAATACCAGAACTTTAAATTGGGCAGTCAAATAGTGTGAAATATCCTATAGTCCAAGTGTTTTTCAAATGTCCAGACTAAGGAATTCATATAAAATTGCTACAACAATGAGTAAATTCATAACAAAATCTATAAACATTTCAGTGGAAAATTGTTTGATGAAAGGCCAACACATTAAAACCAAGAAAGAGACCAAAAATAATTGAGTGGGAATTTTATAGTTTTAAATGCACACAAAGATCTTCATTAGGTTGGTAAATTTCTTGTAGCATCATAACATTAGGTTGGTAAATTGAGAACATTCATTTGAGGGATAATTGTTTTTGGGAACCCCCAGCCCCTCTACAATTTAGTGAAATAATGATAATTTTGTAACCAATTTGTAGGTCTTCCCTACTCTAAAGACCCCATTGATGGTGAGTTGTTTACCCTCTCTCACTTATTTCCTTGCTTGAAACTTAGCCAATGCTAAATTTGGTTTCCTTTCAATAGTAGAAGGAATTTTCTTGTCCATGGCTGGTTCCCCCACCAACCCCCTTGGCTCCATCTCGAATTATTTTAATGATCTTAACAAACATAAGCACTTTAGGGAAAAAAAATTAGACATCTTCTTCGGGTCATTTGTGGGTAGAATGGATTGTGACTTAGTCTCTTTGACCAAAAAATTATTCTTTTGGACATGGACCAACTTAGTATCATTAGAAGCAAATCTCGTATATATAGAGGGTACACTACATTCCCCCAGAAAAATCTTATTCTAAATTATCTCCCCCAGCTACTATAATAACTCTTTTGATCCAGACCTTCCCTCGACCCTTTTTGATCCAATTAGGGACTCAAAAATCGAATGAGGACCATCACTTGTTAAGTCCATATGTTTAGTAGTATCCTCATAACCAATTGGAATCAAGAATCCACTAGGAACATTATGAAGGTGCAAGAACATGTATGAGATATACATACCTCTTTTATCTGTGTTGGAGTTAATGTGTCAGGTTGTGTAGAATCCTTTCTAGATGTTGGTTGATGAGGATCATTCTTCAGACACCCAACTTCATGACAAAACACACAACAAAAAAAGAGTCTCCAACACTCTAATTTTTGTTGGAATTTCCAATTTCTACATTCTATATCAATATCCAATTTTTATAATAGACCTTCTATAAGGTCTAATTCGACCAAAATATGCCCAACCATGCAATCTTCCTTCTCCATACATCGATCCTCCAAAGAAAAAAATCAAGCAATGGTATCTCCTATGCCCTCCAATATCTTGTTATTCCAAATCTCAATGGGTAAACCATGCAACAATACCCATATCATTTGAATGAATGTAGGTTCCCTTTGTGGGTCAAATCCCAACATCCACCTCTTGAGACATAAACCTGATGGGCCCCATAACTAGTCATTTTCCAACAAAAGGGTTGCATATGATTTAGATTGCACGAGAAAACTGTAGTGTCCCCAAGGCCGAGCCCCGATGTAAACCATGCTCTGAAAGAGATTGTAAATATGTTCTATAGGCTGGTGAGCCAAGTTTTGTATAAGTTGTAGGCTTATGAGTTTTGTTAGGCCAGGGAGCCTAAGTGTTGAAGGCGAGGAGCACATGATATACTTGTATGTATGTAGGTCAACTAATAAAATATAAATCTGGTAGATCTTGAGGACAGAATACGATGAAGTGATGATGATCCTGAATTAGACAGCAGGATCAAAGGGATGAAAAGGTGGGAAGAATAATGAGCCTAGGGTCTAATCCTAGGGGGGCTTAGGCTTGGATTAATATTTTAATGTTATTTCCTAAAATCCATGTGCACATTCTTTTATCCTAAGTCCTTTTGGAAGGACATGTGATTTCCAAATGGGGGAGGAACCCCCAACACGGTTCATCTCGACCTTTTATTAATTGCGCTAGGGTTGACACTTGTCAACCTGGTGCATGCAAATATAAACCTTAAGCTGAACCGTGGGTGGGAATATCCTCCATTCTGAACCAAACCTCATCGTGGAGCAGTCACGACCTCTGTCGAATATCGGATTATCTCACGAAGCGAGTTGCTTTGTGTGTTGTAGGGAGAATCGTGTACACCACTTGTGGCGTGGAGTTTAATGTCATCACTGAGAATTTCCGTGTGACATTTCCTGAGCGGAATCCCTGTATAAAGCTTCGAGTGGAAGAATCCTTTTTGGTTGTTGGGAAAGGATTGAGCTAACTGGGCATGAAGCTTGCTTTCTGAAACCAAACCATTGAGTCCCCCTATTAAGTGATTCTTGAGCTGTGTGTAATCTCCCAGTGAGGTGATTGTGGTTTGAAAGGTAGGTTGTCAGGTCTGCGAGCAACTCCTTCTAGGTGAAAGAGTTTCTAGCTGGAAATTAATAATCTTCAAAGAGTATCGGCAAACTCTAGGACTCACGAGACTTCTGATCCGACCCTTTTAGAGGCCGAAGAGAGTTGCTTAGCAAATGGGTGTCGTGTGAAGAAGGTGTATACTCGAGCGGAAGCGGGCATGTGTAGGGAATGAAGTCTAGTAGTAGTGGAAATGAATGGCATCTTTGGGAAGAATCCTTCGAGATATTTACGTATTTGTCTTCCTTCGCCTCCGGCTGAGTCTAGATTCCTTGCCTTGAGGTGGAGCACCGGTCGGCTTCGGGGAGTGACCAACTGATGGTGATGAAACGGTGAGTCTATACATTTGGGAGGAGGTTGCATTTGGAAGGCACACTTGGTTGGTGATTTTCTCCAGCTGATACAAGATAAAATATTCTGAATTATGTTTAACACATTTGAGCATGACTCTGGCATTTTTGTATCATGTTTCCGTTATTGTCAATAGCGTTAATAGCCGAATACTATGGAACATTTAATTATAGAAGTATCCATATATCTTATTCTGAGTTTTATGTACTTAGTCTAGTTAAATGCATTTGTTTTACATCCAATGTAATGAATGATGATTTGAGAGTGTTGGGTGACAGGTGACAGTGTAAGGGTACACTACAAATTGGGTGAACCTGGGTAGTGAAAGGAGTACATATAAGAATTGGTATAGAGCAATTGGTTTTCGTGCTGAGCCTAGTTGGGCCAGAGGAGCGGTCTTCGGCCCGAAAATGTGAGGAGGAATTGAGCCTGGAATGGTAGTGCCGGATCTTAAGGTTGTTCAGTCGTCAAGTATATGCTTGACCCGCGTTTATAACTTCGGGGAGGTATGGTGGTACTGGAAACGCTGGTGGTATGATCTATGACCATAGGAAGCGATTCTGGCGATGGTGTGGGAACCGTCGGATCTGTTCGGAGGGAAGACAAACCCTTGCAACGCATGAGATCACGGAGAAGCGTTACCACGAGTTTAAAACCTCTTGATATTGCGGGAGTTTAAACTTCGGGGAGGGCGTGGTATTGGATCGGATTAACCACCAGCCCGTCTGATTGAGCGAAGTCCGCAGCGGGACTTAAAGTCCCGCCGGGGGTAAAGGAAGTCGAAGAAGCGTCGGGATATTAGAACTCCATAGAATCGAGACCCTGTGATTCTAATAAACGGGGATCGCCATAAAATCACCGGTAGTACGGCGTCATAATCCTAGAGAGTGCCGAGTGCGAAGAATTAAAGTTACCGAACGCATTAAGAAATCTTGTCACGAAATCGCGATCCTTGAATTCGCGACAAGATCCATACCGTTCATTTAGTGGACACATGTCGTGGCCAGTCCACACCATCGGGGAAAGTCAGACAAAGGTAGATCCTCCGGTATTGGAAGTTCATCGAGTCGGGGACGGTGACAAGAGTGATACTTACACTTTGGGAAGAGCTTCCGAACCCGAGAGCAGGCGAGAGCAGATGCGGTCGAATTAGAGTCCACATGGACCTAACGGCCGTAGTGTATTAAAAGCTAAAACATCGGATATTATCCGGGCATCCGGGATGCTCGGAGAATTGAGCAAAAGAAGTTTCAACGCAGGAAATCCGCGATATCACGAATTCGATACAAGAGCTTACGTCGCATTAGAACCCTGCTTGATTGTCGAGGAGGGCAGTGGCGAATTCATAGAAGTGGAAAAAGATTGTTGGCGAGTCAACGGCTGGGATTATCGGAGATCAAGTGGCCCGATATGAGCATGGCGGTGAAATCGTCGAAACCGATGTAAGGCAAGGGTAGAGGTCATATTGTATGGTCCTATGGACGGAATTTGGGCTGAAGGCGAGAACCCGATTATAAAGCTCTCGGGAATCGAGGAGGATCCCGGAGGGACTGCGAATGCATAATGCATCATGACATCCTAAGTCGAAACCCGATAAGAAGATTGACCCTTGTTCGAGGGGCTCATGAGTCATATGAGTCATGGAAGCTTAAAACTCGAAGGGCTAACCGTAAAAGGGTCATCGAGGAGATCAAGAATCAGGATAAATAACTGACATACGAAGTTCGCGAAACTCAGCTGGAGATCGAAATAGGCGAAATGGAAGTTTGATTAACCGAAAACCTGACCCTCTGAGTTTCGGAAAACTTGTGAAGCGAAATAACTTTCATTCTTTTATTATTAATTATGAATATGGTGGGATATTCATGAAGTTTAATGGCCTAACAATTTGAATTGGTTACCTGATTATTGTGTTCCAAATGCTTGAAGCCAAAACTCCAGGACAATAAGCCGTATGGAGTGGGGAAGAATGCCATTTATTCCTGAAATGGAAGATGATCAAAGGAAGGGATATTATTAATCAAGGAGTCGGGGATCGCACTCTAATGGGCATGGAAAGAGATGGATAAGGAAGGTCGTATGATGAAAATCATCGAAGAGCTACAAAGAGAGGCCAAAGGGCGTCGGTGATGAAAGCTCATGAAAGTCAAGGATGCGGCAAGGGAGATTAAACTCAGAGATTCTTCTGCGAGTTTGGAAAGAATAGAGAGAAGAAACGAGGAAGAGACTCAGAAGTCTGACCCAGTCGCATGAACTCAGCATGGGAGAAAAGAAGCTGGTCGAGGAGTGATAGCCGACATCAAAGTCGCTCCCAAAGGCGTACGGCTGATGAACACCACAGCCAGTTCAAGCCATCACCTACTAGAAAACATCAAAAATATGGAAGGGAGAATTGAAAGGAGAGATGAACAAATTAAACCTCCAACATTGTTTGATGGGGAGCATAAGGAAAGGAGGAAGACTTTGAGACATGGTTGCTAGGCATGAAGAAATACTTCAGTACTGAGATTGATACGCTGCTCATGCAAAAGGAAAGAATTACAATGTACAGAAATTTGAAAGGCATCAATGTTGTGGGATCATCTTGTGCCAGTGCAACACATCAAAGAGAAAGAGGTTACTTGGAAGGAATTCAAAGAGTATTTCGAGGAAGTACGTGAAAATATATTATGACGGAAAGATGAAGGAGTTCTTGAACTCAAGCTAAGCTGATATGACCATTGATGAGTATGAGCGAAGTTTTGGAAGGCTGCCGAAGTATGTTCCGTTCATTAAAGATGAAGCTGTTAAAATTGAGAGTGTCACGAGTGGGTACCCGCAACTTCCGTGTGACAAAAAGATTCAATCTGACGATCCTAAGACCATGGAAAGGAAACCATAAGAAGGGCTAAATACTTATTTGAACAGCAAAGACAAAATCCTACCATTCGTAAGGCTTGGGATAGCGGAAAAGAGAGGTTTAAGAAGGAGCAGAGAGGCTGAGAGAAAGGAAGAAAACCTATTTCCTTTTCTGAAGCGATCCGAGGACAACCACCGACAGAGAGCGAGAATGGCTGAAGAGACTACAAAGACAAAAGGCGAGCCATTGGTGTTATGAGGTACGTCGAGAACCCTGAAATGCAGAGATTGTCCCCATAAAAATGGTAAGGCCATAAAGGGCCATTTACATGTTACATTAGGCGAAGCAGTGGAAGACTGTAGGCGGCGAGAATCTCTGCAGGGATCCTACGCGGCCCTAGACAATAAAGCAGAGTAGAATTTCAATCACATATGATTGAATGGAAGGTATGATTAACCACCAACCACTTGTTATTTTGATTGATTGAAGCTATACATAGTTATGTAGATCTAGAGTGGTAGAAAGTATGCATCTAATGAGAAGCAAACATGAGAAGTCTTGGTTGAATGCCCGGTTAGCCACGAGGAGGACCAAGAGGAAGGTCACTGAATTGTTAAGTCCTGTTCAGTGGACAAGAAGGGAATGAGCACTAAGGCTGAATTGAACATTCTACCTTTAGGCTCATATGATTTCTTAGTTGGGATGTTGGTTGGACCAGCACCATGCCCTTTTTAGTTAACGAAATAAGAGGTTCACATGCTTGAGCGAAGAAGGAAATCCCGAGTATGATCCAAAAAAGGGAATTCTAGAGATGTATTTGTTAGAGAATCCTAGAAGCTATCTTTGGTGAAGAAATGTTACCCGAAAAAGGCATCAATTATTTGCATTGGTGGAAAAAGTATTCAAGATCTGCGGTCTCAAATCTGAAGACCACGAAGTGCTCAAAAGAATTGAGGACGTGTTTCAGTAGGTGCATGGACTACCTCCGAAAAGGGACATCGATTTTCTATAAATCTCGTGCACGGAACAGCGCGGTTCAGCTCATATAGGATAAGAGCACGGAAATTTGAAAGAGTTGCAACTGCGGCTCGAAGAGCTATTGAAGAAACGCTACATTCGTCCCAGCGTGTCAACGTGGGGAGCTGATTCTATTTGTGAAGAAGAGAAGATGGGGCGTTGGTACATTGCATCGACTTTGAAGCGGTTGAATAAAGTCCACGGTCAAAGAACAAATATCCTGCACTTGAGGGATTGATGATCTTTGATCCGGTTGAAGAGTCTGCAGTATTTTGAAAATAGATCTTGATCACGGGTATCACCAAAGTGAGGATAAAAATTAAAGCCATCAACAGGCGCCTTGAGAACAAGGTATAGTCATTATGAGTTCGTAGTGAATTGCGTTTTGGATTTATCCAATCGCTTTCTTGTCTTCGTAGTAGCAATGAATGGAGTGTTGAGAAATTATCTCGACAAGTTAAGTTATAGTCTTCTTAGACGATATCTTGGTGTATTTAGACGAGGAAGAACGAACAACATCTTAGAATGAGATGCTGCGGTGAAGAACACATTTGTTTGCGAGTGAGTAAATGCTCATTTCTCAAAAGCGAATCCATTATCTACAGGACATATTATTTCGAGAAGAAGAGGGATAAAGCTGTAGATCACGAGGAAGGTAAAGGCCATTCAAAATTGGCCAACACCAAGAAAGTTAGATCCTTTATGGAGTGCAGCGAGGTTATTATAGGAGGTTTATAATTTGGATTTTCAAGGATAGCTCATTTTATCACTTCCTTGCAAAAGAAGGAGAGCAAATTCCGATTAGGCGGAACAATGTGAAACGACTTCGGCAATTGAAGCTGGCTACTGCTAATTAACTCAATCGAGGATTGCTGATCCAAAGTAAAGTTGTGTATGCAGAATCGTTAACCAGAGGTAGGAGAGTTCTCGGTAAAGGATTTGTAATTTGTTATGAATCGAAAGCTAAAGAGCATGAAAAAGAATTAGTCCACTCACGATTTAAATTTAGCGTGATTGTCCATGCGTTAGAAATGGAGACGTACCTCATGGGAAAAGAGATTAATTAAGAAGGACCACAGCGATGCGAAATACTTATTTGATCAATGACCTTAAATGCCGGACAAATTAGATGGTGGAATTTCTGTATGAATATGACTTTGATAGCTCGGGTATATCAAAGGAGAAAAGGAATAATAAGGTGGTTGATGCACTCAATGAAAAAGTGCATAAGATTACATGCTGACCATTAGCATGTCTGAACAGACGAATTCTTGAAAGTACAAAATCTTTGATTTACTGTCAGTATAAAACTCTGGCGGGAAAGTCCATGGTGAGAAAAGGTTATGCTTTTGAGGCCCGATGACTTATACGTACACCAAAAGCGAGTGTATGTACCTAATGACCCGAAGGGTGGAAGGCAATACTAAAGGAGCTCATAATGCTTGACTTATCTTTGGACATCACGGGTATCAAAAGGCGTAGCGTGATCAAAGCCATTATTTTGGCACGAGTATGAAGAAGGAAATTCTTGAATACATCGCCAGATGCATGGAATACGGAAAGGTCAAAGGTAACCTGTGAACACCGGGGTTGTTGCAGCCTTTACCTATTCGATGAAATGGGGAGGTGATAACCATGGATTTTATCCCAGGATTGCCCAGAACAAGTAAACTCACCATGATTGAATCATGTTGGTGGTGGACAAACTTACTAAAGCTGCCATTTATTCCATTGAAAACCACTTACGGGCGGCCGGATGTTGATGATATCTTTTTAAAAGTTGCCGCTTGCATGGAATTCCTAAAGACAATTGTGTCGATGGGCGCGAAATTCCGCCAGTTGGAAAAGGTTGTTCAAAGAGTTGAGAGCAGTCGAACCGATGCGACATACCATCCAGTCGATGAATGAGCGATTAAGCGAGGTAATAGAAGATATGTTGAGAATGTATGTGATGGATAAACCATCAAAGTGGGGAGACTACATTTTAATTGAATTAAAAGCTACCTACAATAATGGGGTACCATGCATCTCTGAAGATAGGCCTATTGGAAGCACTTTATGGAAGAAATTGCAACACGCCAATGAGTTGGGAAAACCCAAAAGAAACCTAAAAGATAGAGTGGTACTTGGGACATAATTTCTCAAGGAGATGGAAGATCAAATGATCAAATCAAACAGAATGAGAATTTAAGAGACTCGCGGGGCGAGAGGCCGAAGTTACGGTAGTAATAGAACCCATAGAATTCAAAGTGGGTGACCATGTTTTCTGAAAGTGAAAACTAACAAAATTTCCCTAAGGTTGGGAATTGCACCAAGTTAGCGGCAAGATTTTGTAGACATTTAAAGAGATCTGGAAAGGATCGGGCGATTATATGCTTGTATTACCTGCATCAATGAATGTACATAATGTGTTTCATGTTCCTTTGTTAGAAATATGTACACGATGCTAGTAATCATGTTATAAATTGGAATGTGATTCAAGTTGAACAAGAAGGTGTCCTGCAAGAGCATCTGATATGCGTATATTGGGCGGGAAAAACAAGCAGCTCCGGAACCGAGCCATAGAGCTTGTAAAGGTCAGTGGACCTGAAATGCAGGTCACGAGGACGACATGGAGCATCACCGGATATTATCGCGGGAGTACCCGCATCTTTTTAAGGTGAAAGGCTTGAGGCGATTAATAAGTTGCGAAGACCCGATTACCAAAAATAAAGGAGGGATTGTAGTATTACAAAGGACGAGCCCCGATGAAAACCATGCTCTGAAGAGATTGTAAATATATTTCTATAGAGGTGAGCCAAGTTTTGTATAAGATGTAGGCTTATGAGTTTGTTAGGCCGGGGAGCCTACGTGTTGAAGGCCATGAGCACCATGATATGCTTGTATATATCTTTGAGTCAATAATAGAAATATCATCTGGCCAGTCGCGGACCGACGCGATGAAAGTGATGGGGAGTACGAGCGTCCACACGAGATTGAACTAGCCAGGGATCAGAACAATTGGGAAACAGGGCTACGAATAATGTAAAAGACTAGAAGTTTAAACCTAGAACAGGCTGGATTAATATTACTGTATTATTTCCTAAAATCCATGTGCACATTCTTTTATCTAAGTCCTTTTGGAAGGACTAAGTGAATTCCCAAGGGATGGGAGGAAAAACGTACGGATGGGTATCACCGGTTCAGGGGGTGACAAAGTGTCAACGAGATTGCATGCAAATATAAACCATAAAATTTGAACCGTGGGTGGAATATCCACTCATTACGGAACCAAACCTACGTGCAATGGAGCGATTACGACCTCTGTCGAATATTGGATTATCTACGAAGCGGTTAGCTTTGTGTTGTGGGGAGAGATCGTGTACCTTGTGGCGTGGGTTGTGTATGCATCCTAAGAAATTTCCGTGTAGGCATTTCACGAGCGAATCCCTTGGTATGCCAAAACTTCAGTGGAAGAATCCACGGTTGTTGAGAGCTAGCGGGCATGAAGCTTATCGCCGAAACCGAGCAAGTAAAGTCTATTAAGTGATTGTTGAGCACATTTTAGAAGCCAGGTGTCTTCCCCAGTTGGATGAATTGTACAGCGATCACTATGAATTGCGCATGAAAACTATGGCCGATGTGGTCGTGCTTCTTTGTGTAATCTCTCCCCAAGTGAGGGAGGTGACCGTGGTTTGAAGAGGAAGGTTGTCGGGGAGCTGCGAGCAACTCTTTCAGTGAAAGAGTTCTTTGGGGAGATGTGTCTTCAAAGAGTGTCGGCCTGACTACGGACCTACGAGACTTCTGATCGACTGTTCTTTGAGGCCGAGGAAGAGGGAGGTTATATAGATGAATTTGTCGTGTGAGTGTATACTCCCAGTGAACCGGGCATGTGGGGAATGAGATGTTGTTAGTAGTGGGTGTAAGATGGCATGTTGGGAAGAATCCTTCCGGTTTTATGTGTTGTCTTCCTTTAACCTCCGGCTGAGTCTAGATTCCTTGCCTTGAAGGGTGGAGCCGGTCGGCTTCGGGGAGTGACCTTTGGTGGTGATGAGCGATTAGCGGATCTATGGGTACAGGAGGAGTTAAGTGGAAGGCACTTGGTTGGTGATTTCTCCTGCTGATCAAAGATAAGTAATCTAAACTATGTTTTTAATACATTTGACATGACTCTGTGCTGTTTTGTATCATGTTTTATTAACGTGTCAATGAATTAATGGCGAATGCTATGGAACATTTAATTATAGAAGTATCCATATATCTTATTCTGAGTTTTATGTGTGTTTAATTCTAGTTAAATGCATTTGTTTTACATCCATGTAATGAATGATGATTTAGAGAGTTTTGGGTGAACCTGGGTAGTGTAAGGGTACACTACAAATTGGAGTGAACTGGGTAGTCTCAAAATTTTTCACAAAAGAAAACATATCCAACCACATATAAGAAGATGAAAGGATGACAAGTGCCCCAACATAGGTTTCTAATGCTCACCCAACCATAGTTTCAAAGAGACACATTTAACAATCTTACCTATAAAATCTCCCAACAACTACCATGGTCATCAAACCTTTTGAGTGCTCAACATAGAATGTTCTAATTCTTCTTTGATTTGGCACTTATACTCTTTTTTTTCGTTGGGTTAGGGTGAACCTGTACAATCTTAAAACAATGTTTAATTGTGACTTTAGGTTAGGACCAACCTAAAATAACTTAAATTTGTTTCTACTAATTAAATTTTATTTCATTTGGATCTCCTCCTACTAGGGATGACCTCATATGAACTGATGAGAATCATTCTTTAGACACACAACTTCATGACAAAAAACACACAACAAAAAGACTCTCAACATAATATTTGTTGGAATTTCCAATTTCTCCATGCTGTATCCATATCCAATTTTTATAATAAACCTTCTATAAGGTCTAATTCAACCAAAATACGCCCAACCATGTGATCTTCCTTCTCCATACATCGATCCTCCAAAGAATCAAATCAACCAATGGTATTTCCTATGCCCTCCAATATCTTGCTATTCCAAAGCTCAATGGGTAAACCAGGAAACAATACCCATATCTTTGAATGAATGTAGGTTCCCTTTGTGGATCAAATCCCAACATCCACCTCTTGAGACATAAACCTAATGGGCCCCATGACTAGTCATTTTCCAACAAAGGGTTGCATATGCTTTAGATTACATGAGAAAACATACCCAACCAAATACAAGAAGATGAAAGGATGACAAGTACCTCAACATAGGCTTCTAATTCTCACCCAACCACAATTTCAAAGAGACATATTTAACAATATTTCCTATAAAATATCCCAACCACTACCATGGTCATCAAACCTTTTGAGTGCTCAACATAAAATGTTCTAATTCTTCTTTGATGTGGCACTTATACTCTTTTTTCATTGGGTTAGAGTGAACCTGTACAAACTTAAAACAATGTTTAATTGTGACTTTAGATTAGGACCAACCTAAAATAACTTAAAGTTGTTTCTATTAATAAATTTTTCTTTATTAGGACCAACCTAAAAATAACTTAAAGTTGTTTCTATTAATTAAATTTTCTTTCATTTGGATCCCCTCCTACTAGGGATGACCTCATCATCATCAAATATAACATCAAAATTTGTCATTCCAAGTGAATTTGACCTTTTTTCTTAATTAGTCATCCATTAAGGTCATTTATTTCCTTATTTTGTAGCCACAATGTCAATTAAGCATGTGTTATGCCTCCAGTGGACCTTGTTTGACCATAGAGATTCTTTCTAATTCCACATGGTAGAATTTCAAGAAATATGTTCCTCCATTAGCTCTTTTTTTTTCACATGTCTTACTTTGAACTTTCTCCATTGTAGGTATTTTTTTTGTATTTTTGGTTTTTTCTTACCATATGTCATGCTTTAGACACCTATTGAAGTGTGTCATTCATCTTCTACATAGGGCTTCATTTAGCCATGGGTTTCGAGCCTTGGTTTCAATCTTTGGAACAAGGCTCTTCATCAATGTGTTACACAGGATAGCCTAACTGAGAGGGGGGGCGGGGTGAATCAGTTAGACAAAAAATTCTTTCTTTTTATTTAACAGATTACTCAATGAACACAGTTACTGTATCTCTTGCTACAAATCATTCAAATAAATAAATACGCAATCACATAAACAGACAATGACAGAAATATTTTTCATGAGGAAACCCAAAAGGGAAAAACCTCTTCTTCTTATGAATGAAAGGCAAGCTCCAACTCCTATTTACATTCTTATTTTATCTAAGCTACAACCCAGATGAGGCTGCTACCTCTGTTTCTTCAGCACCTATTGAATGGAAGCTACAACTCCCGGATGTACAAGCACCAACTTGTATAGGAGACTTTTACAGTCTCCCCTTTCTCCTCCCTACAACCCTGAAATCATTCTCTGTCACTAAGAACCTGCAAACCAACTCTTTATCTTCTCTATCAAAGATTAAGCATTCAAATCCTCTCTGCACAATTCATTCTTGATCAAACCACTTAGATTTATCAATATGTGTATGTGTCTTCCCTCCTCTGTCTTTTCTCTTCCTCAAATTTTACAGAGCCATATATCTCCCATAATCCTCTCTCTTTCTCTTTTCTTGCAACCATCACTTTATATATCTTCCTATATCATCAGCACGTACAATCAAACCCTCGAGCTTCAAAGAATCAGTTACAATAACTGAATAGATTCCTTACAGTAATTATTATTGGCCAAGGCATCAAGATGAATAATATCCACATGATCAGTTTAAAATATTTAACCAGCACTGTTCGATGAACATACAACTGTTTTTCGGCGTTTCGCATTTCGACATTTCAGCACTTCTGTGAAGAAGTGTTTCGACACTCCAAGTCTCGATCCCCGGTATTTCGGCATTTTTAATTTCATTGTTTCGGCATTTCACATTTCGGTGTTTCAGCATTTCTGTGATGAAGTGTTTCAACACTCCAAGTCTCGATCCCCGATATTTCAGCGTTTTGCATTTCGTCATTTCGGCATTTCAAATTTCGGCATTTCTGTCATGAGTATCCTTGACACTTCCAACTCCTGGTATCCGGAACTCTGAAATGGAGTCATATCGAAGACCCACGATCTCGCTTTGATCAACAACTCAGATTAAGTCGTGATTTCGCATTTTGTGATTTCGGCATTTGTGTCATGAGTGTCCTTGACACTTCCAACTCCTAGTATCCGAAACTCCGAAATGGAGTCAGATCAACGGTCCATGATCTCCCTTTGATCAATGACTCAGATTAAGTCGTGGTTTCGGTATTTCGACATTCGGGACTTCGTGATGTTGAAGTTTTTGCTTATCATGCAAAAATCCCGAAATAGAAACTCCAGGAATCCTGAAATAGAAACTCCTGGAATCATGTGATGGTTAATCTTCAATCTTCGAAATTCAAGTTGTGCTTGTGCAAACTGGTCCACTGTAATCTCCGATCTATGAAATTCAAGCTGTGCCTGTGAAAACTGATCCACGGTGCCTTGGCATTTTAAAGTTTAGCATTAATGACAAAACCAAGTCTTGTGAAAACTGCAATCCCTGCCAACAAACTCCCCCTTTGGCATTGATGGAAAACTTTAAATTTCTTCTCCCCCTTTTGACATTTATGGAAAAGGAATCAACCATACTCCCCCTGAGAAAAGAAAACCAATTGCAAAGATGTATCATTTCAGTAGCAACTCCCCCTATCAATAATAGTCAATAAACCTGTGTAGTCTGATTTTATAATGAAACCCTTGCAATGTTTTGAGAATGAAATGAAATTACAGAGGGTAAACCCCCAACTGATCCCTGAGACTTTAAAATTACATTTTAGGTAAGGGTTTATTAAATACATCTGCAATTTGATCCTTTGTGCCAACATATTCCCCTTTAATAACTTTAGACATAACCTGCTCTCTTAGAAAATGAAATTTAATGGGAAGGTGCTTTGTTTTTTAATGCATAACAGGATTTTTAGAAATAATAATTGCAATTGTATTATCACAAAAGATAGGTATAGGTTCATCATAAAGAATACGTATATCTTCCAACATTTGTTTCATCCATAGAATCTGAGTGCAACAAGTTGCAACTGCTATGTATTCTGCTTCAGCAGTAGACAGAGACATTGGTGATTGTTTTTTACTTGACCAACTTACAAGACATCCTCCAAGAAAAAATGTTGTTCCACTAGTACTCTTCCTGTCATCAACACAACCTACCCAATCAACATCTGTGAAAGCATATAAATTAAGCTGATTACCTGTAGGATACCACAAACCATACTCTGTTGTCCCCTTAAGATATCTAAAAATTCTTTTGACTGCAAGTAGATGAGAAGTTTTTGGTGAAGCCTGAAACCTACCAACTTGACAAACTGCATGCATAATATTAGGTCTTGTAGTTGTAGCATAAAGAAGATTACCAATCATAGATATGTATACTATCTTATCAACATCTTTAGTATCATCAAACTTACTTAATTTACAGCCAGTAACCATGGGAGTGCCAACTAGTTTAGAATCTTCCATTTGAAATTTCTTAAGCATTTCATTTATATACTTGGTTTGAGAAATGGAAATACCTTTATCAGATTGAGTAACTTGCAAACCTAAGAAAAAATTCATTTCTTCTAGCATGGACATCTCAAACTCTTTCTGCATACTTTCGACAAACTGTTTACTGAGTCTATTATCATCACTACCAAAAATTATATCATCTACATATATCTCAACAATGATTAGGCTATCATTTTCTTCTTTAATATATAGATTACTATCAGTGTTACCTTTCTTGAATCCTTCCTACCTCAAGTAATTGTTAAGTCTGGAATACCAAGCCCTAGGTGCTTGCTTCAGCCCATACAATTCCTTTTTCAACCTGTAAACATATTGTTCTGCTTCTTCTACCTGAAAACCCTATGGTTGTTCCATATATACTTCTTCCTCTAAATCACCATTCAAAAATGCAGACTTTACATCCATTTGGTAAACTTTAACGTGTTTAGAACTGCCATAAGCCAGGATTATCCTAATGGATTCCATTCTTGCAATAGGAGCAAAAGTTTCTCCATAATATATTCCTTCTACATGTGCATACCCTTTACAAACCAATCTAGCCTTGTTTCTAGTTATTTTACCTACTTCATCCATCTTATTTCTGAAAATCCATTTAGCCCCTATGACATTCTTATTCAAAGGTCTAGGAACCAATTCCCGTGTCTTATTCTTTTCTATTTGACTAAGTTCTTCATTCATTGCTTTCATCTAGTATTCATATTTAATTGCTTCTTCAATACTTTTGGGTTCAATCAGAGAAAGTAAAGATACATGTTCATGAGTTGAGGTGGATTCTTGCCTTCTGCTTCTTGTTCCAACACCTGCATTTAAGTCACCAAGTATTTGTTCTTCAGAATGATTTTTCTGTATTCTCTTGCTTGGAGTCTTTGATGGAGTCATGCTTTTGGATGGAGTTGTGCTCTTTATCAAAGTAGGAATTAATTGTTCACTGTCAGCAACCTTAGTTTCTTCTGTTTCACTTACTTCTTCATCCATTTTATGTTTGTCATATATTTCATGTATTTGTTGATCCTTTTGTTTAGATTTAGACTTCAAAAATGAAGACTCATCAAACCTTACATCTATAGATTCAACAATCTTTCTTAATCTGAAATTATAGCATTTATAAGCCTTTCTTGAACATGAATATCC
>SNQJ01S0191348.1:0-17997 GCA_010110895.2 Picea sitchensis
TCTTCCTTGGTATCACAATCCATAACTATAGTGCCATGCAAATACCTGAAAACCCTCTTTACTATTGTCCAATGCTCCTTTCCTGGTTTTGACATATACATGCTCAAAACTCCCACTGCATGTGCAATGTCTAGTCTAGTACATACCATTGTATACATCAAACTGCTAACTGCACTGGCATATGGAACATGAGACATGTCCTCTTCCTCTTTCTATGTCATCAGACATTGGCATGCAGATAATTTTACACCTACATGAATAAGAACCCCGACCGATTTACATTCATGCATATTAAACCTCTGCAATATTTTCTCGACATATTTCCTATGATTTAACCATAATTTCTTGTTTTCCCAATCTCTTTCAATTTCCATGCCAAAAATGAAATTTGTAGCACCAAGATCCTTCATGTCAAATTTAGAAGACAATTGAGTTTTCACATCCTGGATTATCTCCTTATCGTTTCCTATTAGCAACATATCATCCACATACATGACCAAATAAATAAGATGATCACTGAATAATTTGAAATACACATAGTGATCCTCTTTGCTCCTTGTGAAGCAAAGTCCCAACATATAAGTATACAATTTTTGATACCACATTCTTGGTGATTTCTTTAACCCATACATGGAATTTTTCAGCTTGCATACCAACTCTTTCTTTCCCTTCACAACAAATCCTTCTAGTTACTTCATGTAGATTTCTTCTTCTAGGTCCCCTTGTAGGAATGATGTCTTCACATCCATCTGTTCTACTTCAAAATCAAACAGAACAACAACAGATAAAATAAATCTAATAGAAGTTATCGTGGCAACTTGACAAAAAAATTCACCAGATTCAATTCCCTCTACCTGAGAATAACCTTTTGCTACTAACCGAGCTTTGTGTTTCTCCACTTTACCTTATGCATTCAACTTCTTCTTAAACACCCATTTGCTGCCAATGGGATTTCTTCCAATCGACAACTCCACTAGATCCCAAGCCTCATTCTTGTCCAAGGCTGCTATTTCTTCAACCATGGCCTTTTTCTAGAGTTTTCCATCCTCTGAATCCAGTGCCTCCCTAACAGTTCTAGGATAATCACTGGTAATAGATAAAACAAAATTTGAAAGGAAATCAGGTGGAGTATACCTTTCCAGTTTCCTTCTTTCCTGAACCGATCTCCTCAATACTAGAGTATACAGATCTTCTTCTTCTTATTCCTCTTCTTCTGTAGAGTCTAATTTATCATCCTTTAATTCAAACTCTATTTTCTCTGGTTCTTCCTTCCTTGGGAGGACTTCCTGTTTGACAATATATTTGATTTATCGAAATACCATATCTTGGCTATACACTACCTTCTTAGTTTATGGTTTCCCAAGATTATAACCTTTCAAAGCATCTTTATATCTAATAAAGATACACTTTTCAGTCTTTTTATATAAGTTACTCACGTTTTCCTTTGGAACATGAACATAGGCCTCATAGCCAAATACCATGAGATGTGTGAGAGGGTGTTTCATACCAGTCCATACCTTGTGTGGAGTATTTTCATCCAATGCTGATGAGGGTGATTGATTGACCAGGTAACATGTAGTACCCACTACCTCTGCCCATAATTCTTGTCCTAACTCGATACCACTGAGCATGCACCTTGCTTTTTCTAGCATCGTCCTATTCATCCTTTCTGCAACTCCATTCTATTAAGGTGTATATGGAGTAGTCTTCTGCCTTGTTATACCACACTTCTTACATAATTCTTCGAATTCATTTGGGTATAACTCTCCACCATTATCCATCCTCAACACCTTAATTATTTTCTATGTTTAATTCTCCACAAGAGAATCAAACACCACTCCTTACGAGGAGTCACATGAAAGGATGCACTTGAGTTGACCAACCATGCCTCATGATTTGCATGTGTGTTTGAAGATACCAAGTACACATCTCCTCCTTCTTCTGCGAAGGTTTTTGCTTCTGTAGAAAGGGAAACATCAGATCCCTTCCCTCTCTCAACACTTTTGGATCTACATTGCTTCTTGAAGTGCTATTCTTTTCCACATATCCAACATACCTTTACAAACTTTCTGGGAGATTTAGATCTTCCCTTAGATTTAGATCTCCCACTTGAGGACTTAGATCTATTTCTTTCCTGGGATCATCCTCTTGCAAATAATGCATATGTGCTGTGGCTTTCCATATTTTTTTGCCTCATCTCCGCTGACAATAAGGATGAGACTACATCATCAAAAGTTAAAGTAGTTGAATTACTACTTGTGGCCAGAACTAGACTATCCCACGAGTCTGGTACAAAGAAAAATAAAATAATACACTTGTATTCATTAGAAATATTAATATCAATAGATAATAGTTGACTTACCACAATATTGAAGGCATTCAGATTCTCTCTCATCGAGTCTTCGTCTTTCATCCTTAGTTATACAACTTCCTTTGCAAGAACAATTTATTTACCTAGGACTTAGATGGATACAAAGTCCCCAACTTATTCCATAATGCCTTGGTTGTAGCTTCCCCGGACACATTCAATAATACTGAACATGAGAGACACAATCAGATTGTGCTCTTCACCTTTTGATCCAACATTTTATAGTCTTTTGCTGACATTCATGTAGGTGCAGTACCTGGATCCACCACGATCCACCGATCTTTTTCTACCAACAGATCTTCCACAACTCAAAAATTTTTCCATTAAATTTCTCGATCTCTATTTTTGAACTGCTCACCATTTCTTTTCACCTGAAGAATCAATACCGCAGATCTCCCATTGTAATAAGGCTTATCATAGACTCGAGCGAAACCCTTAGCCACAAAGGCGTCCCCCCTGAAGCCAAAAACAACTCTGATACCAAATGTAGATTTTAACCTTGTACAATTATTTACTTTAAACATAATCTTAATAAAAAATAGAAAATATTTAATGGCACACACACACATTCACATATATTTTTCCCTGGAAACCCAAACCTCGAAAACCATAAAACTATTTAGAGTTGCACCTATTCTATTCATCATACATAACCACAATATAATACCCTCATACAAAAAGAGAGTTGCCTTCTTGGGTGAAAACCCTAACATAACTTCTACCATCAAATTTACAACCTTATAATGAACAATTCAAATTGACTACGAAATTACAATATTTTACAAGGCAATTTTACCAAAATTTTCCTTGGGTGCCCACAGGCCCCCATGCCCCCCTAGACCTCCTTCATTTAGGGGCCAACCCCCAAACCCCCAGAAGAAGGGGGATAGGGATACCTACATATGAATAAGAAACATAATCAGGCTCCACAACCAACACCCCTGTGATCGCACAACCAACACTAGGTCTAGTCATGCAAAGAATATAACAGATACCCAAGACTGCGGTTATGGTAGTGTATCTTGTCATTGTAGAAGGAAGGTAACCCATTCAAAAACCTTTGTTTTTGACTTTATCATCCTTTATGAATTCCACATACTTGAACAACTCAAAGAACTTATTTTCATATTCATCCATTGTCATGCTTCCTGATTTAAGTTCGAAGAACTCTTTAATCTTTCTTTCACAGTAATGCTCAGACATATATTTCTCTTGGAAATATCCTTTGAATTTCCTCCATGAGACCTTCTTCTCAATTAGGTCTTAGCTTGCTTAAGTTGATCCCACCACATAGCTTCCTTTCCTTGCAAGTGGTAGGTTACAATTTTCATTTATACCCTTGAGTGTTAATCATGCAACTGTAAATATTTCTTCATTTCCAATAGCCATGCCTCGACCTCTTCTCCCTTCTATGCTCAACATTGAAATTCGATGGCTGTGTTTTCTTGAGTTCACCTTGCAAAATGTCTACCTCAGGCCTTCTCCTGTCTCCTGACAAGAGACACACTTGAGATGCTCCCTGGCCCTGAACTCGTACGATGTATTCTAGTAGATTAATCTAAGGAATGATGACGCTTGCTCATACTTCTTGATTTCCTGTCATTCCCATGATCATCGCTTCTACTATGGGATTTGGATGTTGTCATTTGTATAACACTAGATGATTGCTTGTGCAAGAGTCTTTACTGGCTTGTCTCTACAACTTATTAAGACTTTGTAGTATCTCCTCCTAAACTTTCATAATTTTTTCATTATCTGCCCTATAGCTTTGCACTTCTCTCTGTGGGCTTCTCATAGTTACATGCTCCTTTCTACTCCTTCTTCCATTAGATTTAGTATAAACATTTCCCATGCTGACATGTAGCCCTCTAATTTCCTCTTCCTGGCTATAGGACCCTTGGGTATCCTCCATGGTTGTGGTTCTCATACAAGAGCCAAACTGCCCTCCTGAACCTCTTAATTCTGCAAGAAATATGCATGCAATAATTTTTTTTTGTTATATATATATATATAGATATATATAGTTTTGGAAGAAAATGCATAAATTTTCTGCTCTTTAATGGTCACTAGTCATCTTCTGAGTTGAATGCAAAATTCATTGTTCCAAACCCTTTTATGGGTGCATAGGATCATTATATTCTTCATTAGTTTTCCATCGACTACTCTTTTGCTCATATATGTGTTTTGAGTAGAAAGTTACGGGCAATTGAATATTGCCACTTTACTCCTCTTGTGCACCTTCTCCTAAGTGCAAAATAATCTCAAACACAAAGTTTGACAACCTACAGAGGTAAATCTATTAGGAACCACAAAAAATTTGGTATGAGACACATATAATACTCCTTCCATTGAATTCACAACAACTCTCATATTTTCAATCTGATGCTCCAGTCAAAATCTACAACAATATGGAAATGACAATTTTGTCCTTTTTGCACTTTCTCATGACTTGACAATTTAGCCCTGTATAAGCAATCCTACACTAACTCCTTTGGAATTTTGATAGAAGCCCAATTGGGTATCTTCATGCCTACCTTTTAAATGATCTATCAAAATTTCATATTTCTCTGGGCTCTTGGATGATAGTTAAGGCTTGCATAAGTTTTGATTGTTTTCCAATTTTTAGCCATGTATGCTACGAGTGTCTTCTTTCTCTTCCCGTACATTTTATGTACCCAATTTCAAAATATGGATCCATGAATATCTTCTATGGTTCATGAAATTTCCATAGACTTCTCCTATGCCCCAAACTGACTTCTTAGCAAGGATTTATGCCCTCTGGAAGTAAACTGGTACTGTAATTATACCTTGTACCATTTCAGTTATAACTTTTTCATACTAGCTTTGTTTTGTGCTCGTAATAGCTCGTTGGAAATCCCTTACTAAGATCTTTCAGTTAAGTTATAGAGAGTGTGTGTACCAAAGGTACACAAATTTCTCTTGATTTTTACTACCTAAAAATGTCGTTTAGGCTCTCAAAAAACCCTCCACAAGTTCAAGACATTTAAAATTTGTAAATTCTCACGGAAATTCACTGATATACCACTGCAACAGTCCATCAAAATGACCCGTGCTTACCCCTGGGAGATCCAGCTGACATGGAATGGCACGTGTCTGTCGATCCCACATGTCCTCCTTTGATTTGGCCATGTCATTGTCCTACAAGCCTATTGGATCTCCTTCTCACGTAAAAGGTCAAGGTTTGGCTATATTGCTAGCTGAATCTAATTGTAATCCATGTGGAGTAAATTTTATAAGTACTACCTCTATAAATCATCAATATGATATTCATAACAACAATTTGCAAATCATCTCAAAATTGGAAGAATGCAGCTGGTACAAGGACATCATCTATTTCCTACGAAATTTACAGCCTCCCATTGGACTTGAGAAGACCAAGGTAAGAGCTCTCAAACATAAAGCAGTTAGGTATTGTATTGTTGATCAGATTCTATATTGGAAATATCCTTCAGGGATTCTTTTAAGATGTTTATATCCAGAAGTGGCAAAACAAATTATGACTGGATTTCATGGGAGTTTATGTGGAGGTCATCACTTCTGGAGAACCACAACATACAAGATGCTCAGAGATGGGTATTTATGGCCTAATTTATTCACTGATGTGTGTGCAAAGATCAGGACATGTGACAATTGTAAAAAATTCTTAGGTAAACAACAACTCAAGTCTTTGCCTCTGAATCACATAGTGGTATTTGGCCCTTTACAATAGTGGGTATTAGACTTTATTGGAGAAATTCATCCATCCTCAAGTGACTAACATCATTGGATTTTGATTTATACTGATTACTTTACCAAATGTATAGAAGTCATTCCCACATGGAATGCAACACATAAAGTAATTATTGGTTTCTTGGAAGATATTATGTCAAGGTTTGGTTGCCCAAATAAAATTGTCACTGATAATGAAACAACCTTTAAAGATGATCCCCTGGAGAAGTTTTGTAAAAAATTTGGTATTCAACTTATCCACTCCACTCCATATTACCCTCAAGCTAATGGATTAGTAGAATCCTCCAACAAAAGCTTAGTAAAAATTATCAAAAAGTTGTTGGAAGACAATAAGAAGTCATGGGATTCAAAGTTGAAGTTTTACCTTTGGGCAGACGGGGAAACTACCAAAAGGTCAATTGGCACCACACTATTTCAGCTAGTTTATGGAACTTAAGTTGTTTTCCCTACTCAGTCAGCTTTACCTGTGGCAAAATTCCTTCAAAATAGAGAAGGGGAACAAGATGACATGATTAGGAGGATGCATCAACTTGTGGAAGTACAACAAACCAGAGAGCAACTTTTTGACAAAGAACAAAGTCATCCACAAAAAAACAAAGAAAATTTTGACAAGAAGGCGATGAAGGAAGATTTCCAGCTTGGATACCTGGAACGCAAGTGGGATGGTCAGAGGCAAGATAAAGGAAAACATGGTAAATTCGAAGCCCTTTGGGTTGGTCCTTTTAATATTTCTGAAGTTTTGAAAAATAATACTTTTAAGCTACATAATTTGGAAGATGCTGATATTTCTAGTGGCCTAGTTCATTGGCATTTTCTCAAAAAATATTTTTTGTAAAATCCACAGGTGGTTTCTTTTCATTGTAAATACCATTCCAGTCTATCAATTAGTTATGTTTTCTTTTAATAATGACTCCTTTCCCAATGGATAAGGCACTGGAACTGCAGTGTTCTTGGACCCTCACAGGGAGGTCTCCATCCCCTGTGGAGCTAGATGTTAGCACATAGTATGTGTAGGGGTCAATTTTTTTTAAGTTTCTAGGTTTGAGTCATAGGGTCTTTTTATTTTTAGGTTTTGAGTCACGTCTTATGTCAACAAATTATGTTTGATTCTTTCATGAGCAAATAAATTTGACCTTAGTCCATGTAAGAGTCTTGGTGTCATGATAATGTTCATCATCGTGAAAAAAATAAGGGTAAGCATTGGTCACACCCTTGGACTTAAAACTTATCATTATCATGCATTTTGTCTCAAAGGGGTGTACAAAGGTTCCTTATATCGTTTTCAACCGTTTGATGGTCAAATCAAGTGTCAAGTCGACTTGCTGCAAACTCACCTGAAAGTTTGCAGCGTATCAAGAAAGTACCTCTTGCACTAATCACACATCATTATGCCTTGGAAAAATTTCAAGGGATAACTTATTGTTTTCAATGCCTTTAATTCATCACGTTCTTCAGGTCAGTTTCAAGAAATAGGTCTATCAATTTGAATGAAGCGCGTTGCCAATTGGTTTGAATTATGGCGCTGCGAATTGTCTGTAGTAGATGAAGGTGGATTGAGTGCTTCCAGGAAAATGGCAATCTAGCTCATGAGAGAGTAGTTGAAGTTTCAGATATACCAGGTACCCTATTTAATGATTGTGCGTTGTCTGAAGGTTTTTATACTGGATCCTAGTTGTTGTGATTTTTTCTGTGCTGCAAAATCCTTGCACTGATAAAAAAATCTACAGTATTGGTATCCTAAAACTTATCAATTTCAAGTTTCCTACTTTATACCAATAAGATCAATTTGTAGCTATTTCTTGGAGTAGTGACCTTATCCACTGCATTTTCTTGATGATGCTACAAACTGTATGCGTTTAAGGTGCCACGAAACCTCTGTTTTCTCAGAAGACCATACCCTCCTTCACTATGATGCACTCAGGTATGAGGTTTTATCTTTTTTCAAAGTCAATTCCCTTTTCAGACTTGGGAGTTTTGCAAACCTTTTCATCAAAACCTAGTATAAAACTGTGCGCTGCGAACTCAACCGTGCGCTGCGAATCCTCTGTTTCACACATAATTGCTACGATTTTTGCTTGACTGCAGCCTCATCCAATTTGGGATTTTTATCTTTTCCTCTCATCTCCTACTTGCAACCGTTTCATTCTCACATTGTTGTTGTACATGAATATTTCATTCAAGTAAACCCTAAATTGTGCAAATTCTATCCAAAACCCTAATTTTCCTGTTTTCATCATACATCTGATAACAAATTGTTATAACAGGGTAAAGGGTTTTCAAAACAACTATCATGGATAGTCAAAAAGGTAAGAAGGTTCACAAATGGGGAGAAATTGTAAGGTCTGAGCCACACAACTTGCAACTTATGAATTCTTAACCATTTTTAAAGGAAGCATTCCAGAGAGTGGCTGCCTGATATTTTGTGAGAATGGAAAGAGTACATCCTGAGGTAGCTAAACATTTTTCACTCAATTTCAGTGGGACAAAGACTAAGGTGGGGTCACTAGAGTTTGAAGTCTCAGAGCATTTTATTTCTATAGCCACATAGATACCTGCTTGTGGTGAAAAATGGTCTGAATCCATGTCTTTGAATTCTACTTTTTCCAAGGAATTCCTAAAACCTGAAGATCAAGGAGACAACCTATCCAAGGGAGTGCCAAGAAGTCATATGCTGGAGTATTTTGACAAAATGATCATAGTTATTCAGAGGTACTTCACTTGTGAAGGAAGGTTCAATATGGGTTATCAATACCACATTAGATTGCTACTACACTTTACTTGCAAAAAGTCCACAAATATTCCCTTTTATCTTTTTAGGAGTATTGTTAAGATGTCGGATAGGGTCAAAGCTAAATCTAAGCAAGTGAACACCAATGTTTTTCACTCTGATTTAATCAAGATGTTAGTATTGGAAGAGTTGAAGAAGACCAATACTAACTAGGAGGTTTTCCTAGTTGCATCAGGTTTTCAGCCAGGTGTTGCTAACACACCACAGTAAAAAAGACAAACACCTACTCCTGCTGAGAAGACTATGCACTTAGAGTCAAGTAAAAAGAGGAAGATGACCATAAGTGATAAATCCATTCAGTTTACTGATAAAACAGTTGAAGGTGGTCCCTCACAACCTCCTGATAGAGAAGTTTCTCCTATGACAGAACCTACACATATGGAGATATCATCAAGTAAAATAAGGAATCTAAAGTTTAAAAAACTTGTATTTTCCCCACCTGTTGCTACAGAAAAGGTCAAGCCTAGAAGACCTTTCACCAGATCAGCAGCTATGTAACATATTTTCGTGGAAGAGAGTACAACAAAAGCCTCAACGTAACAAAAGGATAAAACTCAGCCTTCCAAGCAACCAATAAAGATTATTGAGATCAACTCCCCTTCTCATGAAAGTAATCCTACTTTCAAAAGACTCAGGAGGCAACTCAATGATACAAGAGATGAAAATGAAAAATTAAAAGAGGAAAAATTGAAGGCCCGAATCAAGTTGAAGTATATGTTAGATTTATATGAAAAGACTATTGATAAAGCAAGATATTTGGCTAAGATATATCTACCTTTGCATAGGCAACTGAAGAATGTTTATAGGTCGAAGACAACTTGTCAAGCTGAAATCATAAAGTTGAAATTAGAATTGAAACCCTTCAAGGAGAAGGTAGCAAAAATGAATTTCGATATGTTAGCTCATGTGGATACTAGAAGAAGCACTAGGAAAAGATGAAGACATGATATTATTTCTACATCAACATCAATTTTTGCGATGGTTTACTTTTATACACATACTTATAACACGAGTAATGAGTTTTGTATTAAACAGAGGTTACCATATTCATATGACTTTTGCAAAGGTTACTTCATGTTTCAGAAGATTGTAGTAGGTCCTGGAAGGGTTTCCCAACTTTTTTTACAATATTTAAACAATTGAAATCATTTTAGATGTAAAAAATAACCTACAGGAAAGTTCACAGCGCGTGCTGTCAAGGGCGTTGCGAACTGGTTTTTTTAGGATAGTTTGTAACGCAGGTGCTGCGAACTGGGTGTCACGAGGATTTTGAGTTGATGAAGACTACTAGGTGTCATATTGAGTTCGAATAATCTCCTCAAATATTAGTTGCACATCAAGGGCCACTTGCCTCAAGGATCTACCCACAGTTAAGCCACATGCATCAAGTTGTCAACAATTTCCTATAATGATGCCAACATTTTCTTGGAATATAGATGATATGGATTTAGGAGCGGAACGAATTGATTAACATACCAAATACAATAAAAACAAAGATATGAAGAATAACATAATTATCCAGTGAACATTATCTTCTATTAAATAATGAAATAAGTTGAAACTGTAAAACTGCAGAACTTAAACACTTACTCGAATGGTGGTAGCTATCTCCGAGAAGAGATGTGGCTGCTACACACATTCATTTGAGAATAATGGATTACAATGAGGCTCCAGAGGCCTTTTTGATATTACTCATGAATGCCAAAATCCTAGACATCCAAAAACCTAACCCTAGAAGGTGAAACGCCAAAAGTCATGTGGTCCATATGGTAAGTTAGTGTAATTTGGTACCTCAACTTCCAAGGGTCGTAAATTTTGCATACGACCTCTGTTTTAGGCACATGATAGCCCATTGGAAAGTTATTTCAAAGAACCACACATTCTGCTATCAAACTCTGACTTCGTCTACATCTTGACTATGGAGAGCCAAAAAAACAACATTTAGGGCCCCAAAACGGCCATGGAAGTATAACAAGATGTGCTGACATGAAAATAAGCCAGTTGGATTAGGCGAGAGGCCACCCGTATCCACCTGGAGGATGTGTGGGGCTTCAGAAAACCCCAGAAGTGTAGAACCCACAATTACAAAGTAGTACAAAAGAACGTGCTGAACAAAAAATGGACACGAGGAGCCAGTTGGAATAGGTGGGTGGCCACCAATATCCACGTGGATCAATATCATTCTTGTTACATTTATGTTGTGCACCTAGTGCCACGACTCTCTTAGGCATAAAATCCTATGTAGAAGCTAGGTGGCGAATTGTAGAGATATTTTTGGATGTTTTGTTATTTAAGATGCATTGTAACTCTATGAGAAGGTTCGAATGGTGAGACAATGAGACTCTTATATTTAGTTTTCAATTGCAACAAAGTTTCCAGATGTATGTATCGGATTCAAGAATATTTAATAGTGAATGATCAGTTTCTTTTCCTACTGTCACCTCTGTGTTTCTATCTCACTTTGATGTTAGCTATTGATGAAGGATTCATGTTTATGCTTGTTCCTTCTTACAATAAATGATTTATTGTTTGTAATTGATGCAAATATGATCAATGTGCTCCCTCTTATTGATTAGCAAGTTCTTATTCAATGAGATTTCTTCTATATGTGTTTTAGAACTACTTGATGTAACCTGCTGCATGTATCTCATATTCCTTACTAAGTCTTCCATCTTTCTATTGATATCTCTAAACACTAATTTGAAGCTATTCAAAGCCTTGCTTGCTGGTGTGTATTTCTTGGAGGTTGTGTTGATGCTATAAACTGAGTATCTCATCCATTTGCTACACTTTGAAAACATTTTCATCTTTCTGATGGGTATTAGGCTCACACCTAAAGCAGTCTAGGTGGGACGTCTATTGCTAACAAGGTCCTTCAACAAAGAGAAAGCTTCCAAACATTTACAAAGACTTGAATATATAGAGAAATTGGCTAAGTCTCACAACCCTTAAATATTGACTTTAAAGATAAGGATTGAATTCAAATTCATTTTTCCATGAAATTATTGAGGGATCAACAAGGTGACAACATCAACTCTTTTTGTGGGATGGATCCTCCCCATGAGGTGCCAAATGCGATATATCTTGGTTGAAACATACTTGTTCCTTAATCCATTGGGATATGGAGTAAAACATGAGGCTTATGGAGTCAAAATGTCTATTGTGGTCTTCTTAAGAATATCTCAACAAATCTCAAAGAAATGTAAATAGAAGGAAAGGGAAAACCTTGGAGAGACATGAAAAAAGGAAGATTCAAAACCTACACTAATATAGTACAAGGTGGGTTCTTCAAGCCCTTCCTTCAATTGATGAACAATTTGAGGTGCCTATAATTGAAAGGGGAATCCAACAAATAACCTTGTAGATTTTTCAATTGAAAATCATCGAGGATCTTTCGATAGACGTATTTAATCACATAGGGCACTAGCCACACACTATCAAACTTCCCATGTTTACTAGAATTTTCATGCCTCTTATCCCACATTAATACTAAGTCTCCTTCTTTAAAGTTCCTAGGATTGGATTTATTATAAAAATCCTCCTTCATCATTTGTTGATACTCTTAAAAGCTATGATACACTTGGTTTATTTTTTATTGCACCTATACCAATTGATTTATCCTCCTCTTGATTTTGTCTCATTCTACCACTATATCCTACAAAAGCTTCATCACTAGCATATCCAGTTGAATAGGAAGTACTACTTCCATGGCTTACACCAACTAAAAATGGTTTTTTCCTATGGGTATATTTATGTTGATACTATCTTCCCATAGTGTATACCTAAGCTATGTATCACATGCCTTTTTATTGTTTGCCAAGGTCTTGTTTATGATCCTCATGCGAGTCTTGTTTGAGGATTCATCTTAGCCATTCCCTTGTGGGTAGTATTTGGAGGAATTCCCTAGGATGATATTGTAATTTTGGAAAAAGGATACACAAATTAATGAAATAAAATCTTAAGCATTACTGGTAACAATCTTTTGAGGGAAACCAAATTAGGTTAAGCTATTATCCTCAAGGAATTTGTTAACAACTTTTTTAGTGGCTTGCTTGGTTTGGTTGAAGTCTACTCATTTAATGAAGTATTCTATGGTAGTTAGGATCCATCTATGTTGGCCACTAGAAAGGGGATATATTTATCCCATGAAATCAAGGTCCCATTACTAGAAATGAGCTTCTAGTTGGACATGATTCAGGTGTAAGGTAGGGATCCTTTGTCTACCTGGAAAAGGTTGGCATTCATGGAAGGATCTAACAAATCTATGGACATTATAAAACAATGTAGGCTAGAAATATCCAAACTTTAGTATTTACTATGATATTTCCTTAGTTATGAGGTGACCTCCACAAATTCCTTGGTACATGTCTTTGACCATGCCCTCCACTTCTTCTTCTAGCATACGTTTGAGCAACAAACATTCATGATATTTCTAATGTAACTCCACTGAAACTATATAGTACTTGGTTGTTTTGAGCTTCAAAGTCCTTTTTTGAGACTTGTTCAGACATTAGGGACATTTTCAAGTGGTCAATAGGTAGGAAATGCCATAGTACCACATGGACTAATGATAGAGGGACTTGATAAGGGATTTCCCCTCTTTCTCCATGGTGATTTTTGATTATCCTTCTAGTGCATTGGCACCTAAAACTTGTAAGTTTACTTTTTCCATGAGTTCGGCCAAACCTTTCCCTTTGACCATTTTGGTGGGCTTAACTAACATGTCATATTCTTGGATCTTGGATGGGCCAAAGAATTGCAACAAGAATGTTGAATTCCTTAGCTTGATTTTAATTTATCAATCTAGGGACATGCTCCTTTGATGAGATATTATGCACTATATGTGAAATTATAGTAGTACAATCTGACTTATAGACTTGATGAATGTGTAACCTAATGCTAGCTTGAATGTTGTTAGCCCTTTCCTTTAAGTAGTTTTTCTCATGACCTTCACTCCCATTGGTTACAAGAAGCAAAAGAGGTGATATAATGACTTGGTTAGCTGCTATAGGGATGATTCAATAGAGATATTGAAAATAGATAAAGTCACGCATCATAGGTTTAACAACCTCTTCATCATCATGTCCCTTTAGTTAGCAGTAACACTCTATTCAAGGCTTCCCATCTACACTATCTAGAAACTAGTAATGAAGTGATGCTAAAACTAAGAATGCAAAATTAATCTAGCAGTAAAAATGATGCTCAATCTCAACCCCTATTCTCCTATCTCTTCACCCTCAAAGGATGGTAATTTTTACTTCTTATATCCCAAGTCAAGGGCATTAAGAGCAGGGGATAATGAGAGTGGTTACCACTATTCTAGGGAGGAAGGAGACAACACTCATAAGATTACTTAATCTGCCAGGAATATCAATTAATGACCATTTGATATTTCATGAGACAAACTGAGATATTGAACAACATAAATTAAAGGGATAAAATGTAACAGACATAAAGTCAAATTAGAAAATCAAATTAGTGTTGGATTACTGAGAGGGGGGATGAATCAATAATAGAGATTTTTAATCCTTTTAACCACAATATGTAAGTGTTATTTATCTTTATGATCAATATACCATTATCATTAAACACGTGCAGAGTAAATAAACCATGAACAATGAACAATCATACACATACACAATACACTAGTATTTTTACGTGGAAACTCAATGTGGGAGAAAACCACATAATGCTTTTTCTTATATGTGTTTAAGACTTGCATTCATTGGAAGCACCGACTTCCTTTGTTCTCCAACTGCAACTGGAAGGAGGCTTCGACCCCTTATATTTTCAGGCTACAACCTGAGGGAAGCTCCAACTCCCCAATTCTATGGATACAACTAGAAGAAGGCTACAACCTCCTATATTCTCCAACTACAACTCGAAGGTGGCTACAACCACCTATCCTTTCCCTGTACTACTTCCCTAAAATATAAGTGTCAAATAGATGATGAAACCACTTCCATACTATCATTGTGAGATATACCACTATAAACCTATACCAACCTATGCCAACAACCTGTAACCAACCTGTGCCACTGACCTGTAACCAACTTGTACCTATACTAAGCCTATACCAACAAAACCCAACAGGTAAACGACCTGTATATGCTACAACTCACGTATGTACGTTCCCTGTCTATACCATATCATGCATATGTACACGACCTGTCTATACTATAGCCTACATACACCTTTAGAAAGCTAGGGGTTTCACCTTTTTATGAAACTTCAAACACTTTGCTGCCTCTATCACATCAACCTGCAACCTATCACTGTGTCTTATCTGTAGTTATTCCCTATGCATACATCATCTTATATATCCCTTAACCAAGTGCATATATGTCTCTCTAGTTGTGTGCCATACATGTGTGTACAATCATGAACAAATGTAATAACCCTAACATGGAATATAAATCAATCCGTCACTGATATGCAACTTCAAACTCCGCAAACAACTTCACAACCATTCCAGAACCAAAATATCTCAACCATGTACCAAAAAAATACTAGCTATGTCTCAACACTTGAACCAACAAGATGTACCAATGAATAATACCAACATACCAGTGTTGTATTTTTATGGATCTAGATCATACCACAAATTCCATACAACCAACAACCTCTCTAGGGAAAATCCTCAAACCCCCATAACCATATCTCATGTAGACAACAATATCCAACTACAAGTAGAAATAATACATACCTTTTGAACCTGTAGATAGATCTAATGTACCTGATCACTGTAGACCTTCCTGGGAGCTTGCTTTCAGACTCGAAGAATCTGGTAACTTCAACAACTCAAGATTTCATGGCTTTTCCCACATGTACATGCCCTTTTATACTGCCATCCCGCGTACGTATGTGACCTTCTCCACTACAGCCCGCATACACCTCAAAAACTTGGGGTTTTTTCGGTATTTCTGCAATTTCAAAACTTTCACCATCAATCCTTCATGATACCTCAGACTTGCGTAACTTTAGATGTGTCAATGAGTTCCTGCAATAAACGTTACACAATAATATATATTCAATTTGCTCAATAGGTGCTAATAGGATACCCTTGCTCTCTTATTTATACTCTCCAAGTAGCTTCCTCTAGGGATTACCTTCTAACCAACTTAACCCAATTTCCTTCTTTTAGGGATAATCCACTTACAACCACTTGTCCACTTACAACCACTTGTCCACTTATAACCACTTTATCCACAAATAGTAAACTCTCCACTTCTAGTTGCAACAAATATATTTTTAATTATTTTCTTATTGCAACAACTTAACCCATGATCAACTCCTAGTTTCACCCACTTTGACTAGTTAACTTCTTCTAGGGGTTTCTAGAATAGTTTGACTTATTTGACCTGCTAGATAGCTCAGAACTTCACAAGGCCATAACTCTCTAACCATGAGGATTTATGTGACATTCCACATACAACCGGAAATGGCATGACATGTACTATCCATATAGAATAGTCTTACCTAAAAATACACTGATATTCATACATTTATACCTCAAACAATATTAAGTCCCTTAACCATATAGTTGGGGCTACCAAAATTTTCTACCAGACTTGCTTCAAGGGTTGAAATCAATGACAACCAACCCAATTAATAAAAAATCTCCCCCTTTGGCATTGATCACAACACTCTGATGCAACGCCGAAGTCATATCTCTAATGCTCCCCCTATGACCATCGCTCCCCCTGGAAACATGCCTCTCTTCTCGCTCTCCAAGAATCTAATAAATCTCTCCTCCTTTGACATCAATGGAAAAGGTAACTTCCCATCAAAGATTCTCCCCCTAACTGAACTGTCCTTGGGGTTTCTCCTCTTGACTGAACTATTCCTGACAGTGCTCCCCCAAAATGTACTGTTCTCTTTATGGCGCTTCCTTGTGTAAATCTAAGACATATAAGAATAACATTCAAAATTCATTTTGGGGAAGAAACTATGCCAAGTTTCTGATGAAGATACTCAAAGGCTTCCCTTGGAAGTGGTTTTGTAAAGATATCTGCAATCTATTCTTTGTTGGAAACATACTCAACTCAAATTTTCTTCTCTGCAACGTGTTCCCACAAAAAATGATACTTGATTGGAATGTGCTTTGTCTTGGAGTGCATCACTGGATTCTTTGAGATACTGATGGCACTTGTATTATCACAATATATCAGAATGGGCTCATTATACTCAACCTATATATTTTTCAAAGTTTGTTTCATCCATAGAACCTGTGTACAACATGTTGCTGCTACAATATACGTTGCTTCAGCTGTAGACAATGATACTAATATATGTTTCTTGCTTAGTGAAGATACCAAACACTCACCCACGTAGAACACTGCTCCACTTGTACTTCTTCAGTCATCAATGCAACCTGCCCAATCTGCATCTATGTAGGCAACAAGTGATAGATATTTTCCTTTTGTATACCATAATCCAAACTCTTCTGTACCCTTGAGATATCTGAAGATCCTCTTTACTACTAGAACATGTGATTCCTTTGGTGCTGCTTGAAATCGTTCCACTTGTCCAATTTCCTACATTACATCTGGTATGGATGTTGTCACATAAAGTAAGCTACCAATCATTGACTTGTACTTCCTATGATCTATATCATTTTATTCATCATATTTACCTAACTTGCAACTAGTTTTCATAGGGGTATTGTCAGGTTTTCAATCTTCCATTCTGAACCTCTTTAGCATTTCTCTGATATACTTGCTTTGACATATCTAAAGACCCCCAAAAAAGGATAGTTCTCCAAGAAATGACATTTCAAATTTATTCTGCATATCCTTTGCAAATTTCTGGCTCAACCTGTCATCATCACTTCCAAAAATAATATCATCAACACAAACTTCAATTAAAAAAATACTATCTTGAGTTACCTTGATGTAGAGGTTGTTGTCTGCGTTTCCTTTCCTGAACCCTTGCTACTGTATATATTTGTCCAGTCCAGAATACCATGCTCTAGGGGCCTGTTTGAGACCGTATAAGGCCTTCTTCAACCTACAAACATAATCTTCATTCTTTGGCAACTAAAATCCTTCTGGTTGTTCAATGTAGTCTTCTTCTTCTAGATCCCCATTCA
>SNQJ01S0191349.1:0-13590 GCA_010110895.2 Picea sitchensis
CGTCAAATAAAATATGGAAGTGGTTGTCATCCCAGAAATGACAACTATCCATATACCAATCATCACAATCGTCCTCAAAATCATACCAAACATATCTTTCTTGATTATATTCATTCATGAGACCCTGCATAAGAAATCCCTCCTGCATGTTGTTCAATGAATCTTGAATACTACGAAAACTATCATTGAGGCCATATGTGAGGCTATCTGTGAGGCCCTGTGTGAGGTTTTTTGTGAGGGTATGTGAACAGGAAAGGATCCCTTCCATAATAGGATCCATTGTATGGTGTTGCCCTACCTCAAGGGTTTGGTAATAATAAAGTGTGGTTTCTTCTATCTTTCTTTGTGGATCTATTGTGTATTCATTATTTGTGGTGATTATATTTGCATATCTATTTTGGTTTTTAACAAGTGGTATCAGAGCACTTTCCTTGGCCGGAGTTGTGGGCAACTATTTTTTATTTTTGCAGATTTTTTTTCGGAGAAGAAAAAAGAGGGCCGCGACATTCCAGACATTTTCAGTATATTTCTATACAAAATTTGCAGAAAAGGGTTGTATATCTGAGTTCCTTTCAGAAAAACACCCAAGTTAAAAAAAAAAAATCGTCTGAAACGGAGTCCGGAAGGTCAAGATATTGAGGTTTTAAAATCTGCAATTTTTCAGGGTTTTTTCTGCGGACGGCGGAGCGATTTGTTTTTATTTCTGTAGCAATTGGAGGCATAATTTGCCCAAATAAATTATAGATATGAGTTCTTCTCACAATTTCACCCAATTTAAAAAAAAAAATCAGCCAAAACGGAGTCCGGGAAGTGAAGTTATGAGCATTTTAATTTCAGCAGTTTTTTAGGGTTTTTCCAGAAAAAGCCGCGATTTTCTGCCGAAACTTCTTTGGTTTATTTTTTTATTTTTTCCGTGACGGCTGCAGGACCGAAGAGTTTATAGGGTGCTCAAATGGCTATTTCTTCTCAAACCTTGAAAGAAATTCTTGAATCATTCAAAGCCCAAGTGGATGATCTGCAAATATACTTCAATAATACCAAGAATAAACCATAAACCATTCATCATAACATAAACACAAGAAATAGAGAAAACCCTTGAGGTAGGGTAACACCATATATTAATCCTTATGGAAGGATAAAACTCCTCAAGCAATCCTTGCTTGTACAATCACAATATTCTTCATTATGTTTCATTACATTGCTTACACTTCTTTATATAGCTCTCCCTATCTCCTAGGAACCTTCTAGAGAGCTTTCTCACATTTATTATATCCAACTACCATAGTGGGCCTTTATTAATATAGTGGACCTAGTCCACCTTACATTGAATGACCACATTCTCGTATATTAATTGACTTCCACTAATAACATATAACTACATTCCCATTGGGTACCTCCCTAGGTACTCCATATCACCTCCCTAGGTATACTACAGTATCCCTCATCAATGACATGAAATGAGTAACAGATTTTGAAAGTGAAACAGAGTATGATGTGAATTGGACTGGACACAGGGAAGGCCGACACAGAGAGAATGGATAAATGCAGTTGGCCGACTCAATATAGGTTTCAGATAGACTTCTCTTGAACATATGAACGACACGACCAATGATTTGGCAGCATTGACTCAAAGATGACACAGGGAATGACCTTGTAGCAAATCGAATGAGAGACAAATGGATTTCCCAAACTGGCTTCAAATGATGAATAGGAGGTGTCATGTTCAAGAGAGACACTTACTGCCAATCAATACGAAGATGAAAACATATCCCTTTCCCAAATTCCCCCCCACCATTTCTGGCGAGTACCTCTTTATTTTTACGCAAGCTTGAGGAGGATAACATATGCTTGTTGATGTAAGCTCATCCTTCGGACGAGTCCCTCGGAGTATGTTTAACGAACCCTAAGAAGGAGTGGTTCGGTCCCATCACGAGTCTGTCAATGTTTGTTTAACGAGTCCAGAGATAGAAAACTCGAAGGTTTTTCATGATTATAGAGTCTGGAAAAACACTTAAAAGAGAACTCTCTCAGTTCATTTTTCGTAAAATAGTTTGGATGAGACCGAAAAATAGATAAATTATCACTCACGAGACGCTTACTTCAAATACTTTATCGAGCGTGAAAATAGCAAGGTCGCTCGACAATCTTTTCATGTTTAGAGAGTCTGAAAAGAGCTTAAAGAAGACTCCAGGGGGGTTCCTTTTTCGTATAACCTTGTTGAGCCCAAAAAAGTGATAAAAGTATACTCGATCGCGTTCTCATATATTTTCGAGTGCAAGAACGGACAAAGTCTACACTCGAGGTTTTTATATAAAAACCATAAAAAACAATCAAAAACACGTGATGACAAAGAAAAATATGTTTGTATCCCTGTATTTGACCATCGAAATCATTACGCCTGCAAAAGGTTCACTCAAAATGACATTAGGGATTAGGGTTTAATAGATAAATACTCATAAAAAACCAAATGACATAGTAAAAGTAAATAAAAATGAGTAAATACTATTTTTACCACATCATTTTTACCTTTCCACTATTTGAGCTCCAAAAACCCCTCTTTTACCCTCAAAGTTTGGCGTTAGATTGCGAGAGCTACGATCGTCCATTCAGCAAGCCGTCAACGACAGTAAGGTAGGCTCTTAGTCCTTAACATTTTCATGGTTTAATTTTGCAATTTCATTGGTTAAATTTTCATTTTTAAGCTGATTTGTGGAGCCCTACTTGCGCGTTGCCATTCTCGCAGGCACGCTATACGGGACCTGCGAGAATGAGGCATTATCGCAGGTGACCCATGAGCAGCCTGCGAGGTTCTCACACTATGCACAAAGGGTACCTGCGAGAACCGCAAAGCTCAATTTTTTTTTTAAATTTTTACCCAATGAAAAATAATCAAAGCATGAAAAAGGTTGCTAATCTTCTTTTTGTGTTCCTTATACAGGTAATTGTCCATCAAAATGGTGCTTGAATAGCGCGAAAGGGAACATGAAGAAGACAATGCAATGACTGAAAATCATCCACCTACTATTGTTGCTTTGAGAGATTGTGGCCTCTTGAAGTACTTTCGCATCCCCGACATGAGGGCCCAAGTCAGACTATTAGAGTACATGGTGCGTATGTGGGACCTTGATCAGCAGGTATTTCATGTGGGGGTCCACACATTGTCCTTAGACATTGAGGACATTTACTTTTTGACTGGATTATCTCGGCGGGGGTACTATGTGAGCCTGACCAGTAGCAGAGGTGGTGGGCTACAGATGAGTGAGTACTGCCATTTACACTACGTTCTCGAGGCTGAGAGAAAGAAAGGAAAGGTAGCTATTTGGGGGGTACGAGATTTGACCCTCCGTACTATCCTATTCACCATAGCTCGGATGGTTGGGAGTTCTGCTCCTCACATGGAGTTACAGAGTTACTTCCAGTATGTTATTGAGTGTACTGAGCCTCAGGTGTTCAACTGGGCAGATGTTGTGCTTCACAGTATAAAAAAGTAGTTGACCAAATGTAGACGCGGTGACCTAAAGCAATTCAGGTACGGATCTTTGTTGGTATCCTCCTTCCTTGAGCGGGTCCCATTACTGAGGCTACATGTGGAGTGGAATTTACCGACTCCCAGGGATCCAAGGTTTCTGAGATGGTGTCGGCTCATGGCCTGACACGTAGCAAGACCGATCATCAAATATGATGATACTTTCTTTGACTGGCTTCAACCATAGATGTTGATGGTTGACGACTACGCTTATGCCGGGTTGGATTTTTGAAGAGATCTGGATTTAGTATTGCCAAAGGATGCTCAGTGGGGGGACCTTGCTAAGAAGTACACACATTTTTCTCTTTTTCAATGTTTTGTGAAGTTTTATCATATTCAAATGTTTTTGTTTTATATGTTCGTTCAAAGACTAATACAAAATCGTTTGTTGATGTCACAGATGTTGGACCTTACAGACCTCCTGGTACCTCTCCCATTTAGCGGCGAGGAGAGGTAGCGGCAGTGCCACAATATGCTAAAGATTATCAGGTGGTGGAACAAAATCTAGAGGGCTTGACCGCAGATATTCCAGACATGACTTTGGAAGAGGTTCCACGACGCGATCAGCGTCATACTGTAGGAGTGTCAGGGTCTATGAGTCGACTGCTCCGTAGGGTTGCTCGGGCAGTCGTGTGTTACCATGAACGTCATCCATGATGTCACTATGTAGAAGCTATGAGCTTCAGATTTTGACATTTTGGTCTTCAGATAAACTTTTTATAAAAACTCTTTTGATCATTATATATACAAACAGCTTCTACCGGTTTACCTTATATTGTGTGAATATCGATGTGATTGATTTATAAATGATTCAAATGTCTGTCCAGTACATAATTAGCCAATGCATCTGTTAATGTATTTACACATCTAGGAATATGTTGATATTCAATGTGATCAAAATAACGCTCCAAGAGGCAAATTCGCAAATATACCCGTAACAATGTAGGACTTTGAATAGAATAGGCATTACTTAACTGTAGTACTACAAGATGCGAATCAAGTCGCACAACCAAATGATGAATTCCAAGAGAGATAGAATCAACCAATAATTCAATAATGGCGCTATACTCTGCAATGTTATTGGTCGCACGGTCGAGGCACACACCTCGTAAGGAAACAAGTTCGTTTGTAGGGGTGTAAATTGCCCACGTAGCAGAAGCAAGGTTCTAAGTACTACGGTTAGCGCCATCAGCGAAGCCAATATAGGGTAGTGAAGACTCCGACATCTGGAAATCAAACACAACGTCACATAAGGGTAGAGACTAGATAACGACAAAAGCAAGCGAAAGTAACACACAAGAAGTATGATACAATAAAAATACAAGTACTCGTGCACAGATGATTTTATGCATAGTACTTCTTCAAGTACAACCCATTCCTGGGTTCACTCAAAGGGATACCATCGTAATCTACCAACTCATAAGCTCATTTTTCCAAAACTCGTTGAACGATATAAGGACCTCACCACATGGGTTCGAATTTCTCAGCTCCTAACATATCTCGATCGTGTTCATAAAGAAGAACAAGATCACCTTCGAAGAAAATGTGAGGCTTTCCATGCTTGTTGTATTGGGCCTTGACATGCTTCTTCTGGGCTTCTATTACTAGGGTGACATCACGTCAAGTTTTGTCTAATCGCATTAGATACAATAGACGTTCTTCTTCAGCATAAGTGTTGGGTAGGAGTTCAACATCTAGTTTTAAAGAGGGTATCTCGCATTCGATAGGGAGAATGGCTTCCACACCATAGACTAACCGAAAAGGTGTAAACCCAGTAGCGGACTTGATAGATGTCAAGTACGCCCACAATGATGAAAACAACAATGTGTGCCAACTTGTTTTATGAATCCCTATCATTCGTCGAAGCATAGTTATGAGAACTTTGTTAATCTCTTTGACTTGGCCATTGGCTTGCGAATAATAGGGCATTGAATTATCATGACGAAGACCCAACTTTTCCGTAAGTTCAGACATCATAAAATTCCTAAAGTGGATACCGTGATCAGTGACGATAGCTTGGGGAACACCAAAACGAGCTATGACGTGATTAAAAAGGAACAATGTTGTGGTCTTTCCAGTGTTGTCAAATGTCATTATTGCCTCAGCCCATTTCGTAAAGTAATCAATAGCTACAATGATGTAACCATGCCCCCCGGCCGAGTGAGGGTGACATGTCATGAAATCAATGCCCCATTTCGAAAAAGGGACCAACTGAGACCACAGGGTGAAGAGGAGCAGGATGTGACTGAATTTTTTGATTATAGGTCTGGCAGGCATGGCATTTTTGAACGACAGTGATGCAGTCGTTAAATAATGAAGGCCAAAAATACCCTGTGCGTAAGATCTTCTGGGCAGTAGCATACCCAGACATATGACCACCACATGCTCCGAAATGGCAGTCATTCAGAGCTTTCTAGGCTTCGTCGAATGTTAGACAACGTCGAAAAACAGAGTCAATCCCCTGACGATAAAGAGTATCCCCGAGGATAATGTATTGACAAGCTTGATAGCGTATTTGAAGTCATTCCATACTAGACAAAGTTGGTCGGAAAGTCTGGGTTTGGAGATATATAACGATATCCCCATACCAAAGATCATCAGTGCTAATAAGGAAAAGAGATTCATCGGGTAATGAATCAATTGCTACATTTTCCATGGCAGAATGAGGAAAATTGCATATCAACTTAGCAAAAACTAAGGACTTCTTGGACTTGGTGTGGTCGAATTCCAAGTCAAACTCCTGGAGTATCACAATCCATTTGGAGTATTTTCCCCCTAGCAATTGACGTGTCAAAATATGTTGCATAGGGTTGCAATGGGAAATCACCGTAGTCTTGCGTGAGAGGATATAGTGCCGGAAGCATTGAATGGCTTGGACGGCAGCCAAGGCCAGTTTCTTGACATGTTGATACTTGATTTCAGTTGGTGTGAGACTTCGACTCAAGTAGTAAATAACATGTTCGTCGTGAGCATCATCCTCTTGGACGAGGACGATGCCAATAGTGTACGTCGAGGCAGCAAGATAAAGGAAATAATCATGACTGTAACTAGGAGGAAAGAGAAGAGGATCTCGCGTTAGGGACAACTTCAAAGCTTCAAAAGCATTGTTGGCAACGGTATCCCAAATGAACTCTGAATCTTTCTTTAATAGCCGCGTAAATCCACGAGTTATCTCGGCGTAATTGGGGATAAAACGACAAAGAAAGTTTGCTTTCCCCTGCAAACTTTGCAACTGGCGAAGTGTAGAAGGAGGAGGGAGATTAAGGATCACCTCAACCTTTAAAGGATCCACCCAGATCCCTTGATGTGAAACGATAAAACCTAGAAGACGGCCAGATTCCACATAGAAAATGCACTTATGAGGATTTAAACGTATATGGTAGAACCGACAACGAACGAAAATGGATCGGAGGTGGGTTGGGTGGTCAACTCTGTGCATAGAATGAGCGGGTAAATCATCCAAATATGGTTGAACGATGTGTTTGATATCATGAAAAACATAAGACATAGCGCGTTGAAAAGTTGCGCCAGCGTTCTTAAGACCGAAAGGAAGTTTCCGATAAGCGAAAGTACCCCAAGGACAAATAAAAGTAGTCTTATGTTGATCCTCGAGAACGATGTTAATTTGATTATAGCCGGAGAAACCATCCATGAGAGAGAAAATTTCACTTCCGACACAGTCATCGACAATCTGATCGACGAAAGGGGTAGTAAAGTTGTCTTTTGGACAATATTTATTGATATCCCTATAATCAACACACACACGAATCGTACCTTGTCTCTTGTCAATCGGGACAAGATTGGAAACCCAGTTTGTGAGAGCCACCGGATAAATAAAGTCAGCTTTCAGAAGTTTCTCGACTTCGAGCTTGATAGCAGTCGCTTTACGTGGGTGAACTGGATGAAGGCGTTGCCGAACGAGTTTAGCGTCAGGATATGTTTTAATCTCATGTATCACAATTTCAGGGTCGATACCTGGCATTTCTTCGTAGCTCCAGGCGAAAATGTCATGAAACTCTTTGAACAGGGACGTATAGGTGACTATTTCGTTAGGGGAACAGGAAGCTCCAATATGGACATTTTTTACAATTCTGGGTTTAATGGATATGTCAATGGGAATCATGGGCGAGATATTGCTTAAGTTATCTTCAGAAAACACATCGTGTGTAGTCTCGGGAACGGTCGAGATGAAAACAACGGTCGACGGAGTTGAAATCCATTGGTAGACCTCAAGAGTGTGTTGCTCCAGAAAGAGGATAGAATGATGATGCCCATCATCCCAAGGGGTGTCCTCCATGACAGACATGATCATCTCGTCAGTCGGAAAAATAACACAAAAAGGATCGGGAGACAACTCATTAAGAGAAGGGGTAGAAGGTTTTTTCGATTGAATGGCCTGATAGACAGACTCAACCGGACTTAACGGCATTTCGTTGCCGAAACGAAAAGGATCTCCAGGGTCAGGGACTATCCAAGGGTCGTGAGATGTAGGAAGTTCGTGAGGCAAAGTGGAGATCATGTTGATGGAAGCAATGGATGAGCGTGGAACATCGGGCGGTGGAATGGGAAAAGTACCCACTAACGAGGAGTCCTTGAGAAGGCCTAAACTGACGTTCTCATAACCCGGCGGGGTTTTAGCAATAAACAGTACGTTGCCAGTACGAGTATCGGAGTTGAAGAAGGCAATTTGGTCGACGATAATAACCCTTCCTTGATGAGGGAAATGTACTACATGAAAAAGTGTCGACACAACGGCGTGCATGGAATCGATCCAGCTACAGCCAAGCAGAAGATTATAATCAAGAGGAGTGTCAAATACCTCCACTTCGACTTGGACCGTTTTGCCTTCTAATGTGATGGGAAACGAAGGAAGAACACCGTAGGGCTTAAAACCAGAGCCATTGAATTCTTTAAGAGTGTTATGGGATTCNTTCATTCAAAGAAGGAGAGCCAATGGATTTCCAGCAAGCAAGAGACATGACACACGTCGAGGCACCCTCGTCAATAACAGTTCGGCAAATGTTCTTGTCAGAGACAACAACTTGTATGTGGAACGTGAGTTGAGGGGGTAACCTTGGAATGTGATATTCCAAGTCAAAGACTATTAAATTCGTATCAGTTGGGTCAATTCCACCAATAACTTTCAACAATGCCTTCCGTTGTGCGGGACAAGTTTGAGGGACTTCAAGGGATGACATCGTAGAAGGTGCTTGGGCCAGATCTTCAACAATGTTGTAGTTCTGGGTTGCACAAGCATGAGGATTGAAAGCCGATTTCCGAACAATGCCCTTAGGGGGTGGTCGCAGAACTGTGTCGAGTCTCGGTCGTTCAATATGAAGAGGACCATTTGTAGGTGGAGTTGTGGGAGAGGGTTGTACCAAGGAAGGGGGTAAATCGTCAACCTTCTCCTTAGATGGAGAATAATCTTTGGCTAGTGAGTGCAACGTTGTTATGCTTAGAATCAAGAGTACACATCAAAACATAAGAAGTGGTAGAATATGAGGGTTGGTCATGGATGACCAACTGAGCCTATTGTTGAGACGGGAAAGGTTGGGACAAGACAGTCGGTGCAGGTGGTTTTGGGGCTACCTGAAGGAACTTAGTAATCTCGGCACATTGTGGACAATCCTTCATGTAGTGATCATCACCATAGATAAGGCAAGGGTATCGTGGTTTGCGCTTATCCCGATCATCAACAGGGGTATTTTTAGTTTGCTATGCTTGAGGATTATTTTTGCCCTCCTTATTCTTACCTCTCCCCTTTTTAGATTTATTTTTACCAGCTGGGGTAGATTGAATGGCATTTACCTCATAATTTTTTCCGGTAGGAGTGGCAGGAGACGGAGCATTTTGAACATTAGAAGAAGCAGATTTAGGGTTTGTGCTTGAAGCGGAATGTGATTGGGCTTGGGCAGTACCAATCACACCGTCAGCTGCATGCAAGGCAGCTGGAGTAGTTGAAGTGCTAGAAGAATTAGGATGAGGTAATTCAGGTAACAAATCGTAAAGGGTTCCCGTTTGTGAATAAACGAGGTCAAGATATTGAGCATGACTTATAGCCTGCTCTTCTATAACTACGCCTCCCATAGAAATGTCCTTACCGATTTCGTTCAAAAATGATTTTGTAAACCATTCTTCCAGTAACTGATCGGGGAGATCAAGTTTAATGAGACGTCGTCTCCTTCGCCACTCATGGATGTGATCAGATATATGAGTGCCTTTAGTCTGTTTGAAGGAATTCAAAATCTCAGTGCCTGTATCATAACGAATCAATAACTGGTAATGCATAAGGAAAGCCATAGCTAGGGTGTTGAAGTCAAAGAAGAAACCACGTGGCAATTCGATATACCACTTCGCAGCAGAACCAGTAAGGGTTTGTTGAAAAAGACGTAAATGAATAGATTCATCCATCAATGAGTTGGATGAACACCATAGGTGAAAAGTCATAACGTGATTGTTTGGGTCCTCTCCCACTTTGCCGTCGAATTTAGGAATGTCTGAGGGAAGCTTGGCTGGGATCACAGGCCATTGGGGAGAGTGACAAATAGGATCATTTAAAATCCTTGACAAATCTGGAAGATCCAAAGTGGCGAGAAAGGGTAACTTTCGATTCACCTGCGGGTACTGGTGGCTTTGGGGAGGAAGCCCTGTCGGCAAACCAGTAGGACCATAAGTAGTCTGCATATAATGTGAAGATCCAGGCATATTCGGTGGTGGTTGGACAATATAGTAGCTCATCGGATTATACCCTGAAATAGAGGCTTGAGTTTGAGCAGTTGCCCCCCAAATGGGATTAAACGAACCAGGATATGGTTGGCCCATACTAGGGGGTGTTACAGACACAACGGAAAATTGTTGCCCCCCAGACGTTTGAGAAGGATTTTGTATCAACTGATTCCAATACTGGGCCAAGGACGGAGGTATGTTTTTCCCATAAGGTGGAGTGGCTCCTCCCATTGAAGGTGGTGTACCAATTGAGGGAAATGTTCCAATTGGCATTTGCCAACTGAGAGGGGGTTGAGTTATACTACCTTGATGAGATTGTCCACCAACCAGAAACTGATAAGTTAGAGTGAATGACAGAATAGCGCCACTAGGATTAGGATTTCCAGTAGAAGATGAAGAAGGTCCTCCAAAAGGAAATTGAGGGAGTGTAGGAACAAAACCGGGAAGAAAGTGCCCAGAAAAAGAAGGACCACTAGGAGAGTCGGATGGAGTTTGTGCAGGAGTAGGAATGGAAGCATTCAACACACGGTATCCAGGTGGTAGTGTCGGATTGACATTGGGCGTTTGCGGTGTGTTGATAGGAGCAAGACTAACCGTAGTAAACCCAGTTGGAACACTCGAAGTAGTTGTGAGATGGGTCATTTCGGCAGGGACAGTAAAGTGATAAGCGGTAGTCAACGGTATTGTCTCTGGGCTAGAGATTTCGGAAATCGCAGGTGGATTGATTTCAGAAACCACAGGGGAACCTGGACCAAAAAGGTCTCATCGGAAAACACCTGTAGACCAAAAAAGATCTTGGCCTTCTATACCGGGAAAGGGTCCAACTGGTGATCCAGAAGATGTAACAACTAATTCTCTGGAAGAATTCAGTCGCATAAATGGTCACTCAGAATCAGTGTGATGTTGAAAGTCCTCTTGAATATTAGTAATTTGAAAACATTCTAGAGAGTCAGTTCATTCCACTTGTGGTGTGGTGACAACTGGGACTTCACTCTCCCGAGGAGAGCCTCCAGGTGTGCTTGTGGGCAAGGGTTTTCCATATGCTCTAGAGATAAACCCTACATTCTACATGAATGACGTGGAGGAGCTATTTTAAGCGAGCGACAGACTTCATGAAGAAAATCCTATGGTCAACTTCGAGAAACAAACAACAAGCACTAGTAAACACAAATCTAGGAAACAACACCAAGCAAACAATACCTTCTAATTTTGAAGCCATTAATTGGTGATGAAATCCAACGTCGCAACAACGAGACGAGAAGAGGTTGGGCTAGGGTGGAAAAGTTATTGATGACCTTCTTAATGGACTTACACCCTAGTGCAATCTCCCACACATAATCGTGGGTATACCCTCCAAGGAGCTCGAGTGAGTTTGGTCAACATCAATTCCAGGTACCGTGAAGACTTTCCCCTCCACAGTCACCTCGGGTAAGAACCTAGAAACATAGGCCACTAAGGTCACCACCAACAACAATAAAGCCTGGGGGAATAGTCGACAGTTCGATCCACATGCAAGGGCAGGGTATCTATCCCGAAATCAATTCAAAAGGCTTCCACTCATCATTGTGGGTATACCTCTGAGTGATCCCCGTAATACGTGCAATCTCTACACTGACACCAATAAAGCAGGGTGAGTAACTCTACCGATATCAATCTGACCTCGTGCTTGACCCTTGTGTGAGAAGGGCTTCCTAGGATAAGATGTTGCAAATGGAATTTAACACTCCCTAACACAAGATGCTATTATGTGTTTTGTGCTTTTGGAGAGTGTATCTCTCCTCCTACTCCAAAGCGCTAGCTTAGATAAATGTTGGTGTAATAGAGCCCTAGAAAAGAGTTACTAGATAAATTTTACAATTGTGCAGTGTTATTAAGAGTTGTTGTTTACTCAAAGGCAATGAAGATGAAACTTGTGTTGTATGACTCTGACCCAACAATGCAAGGATGAAAATGAAATGTATCACTTTGCATTCAATGAATCCTATGTATGGGAGAGAGAGAAAGTTTTCTAGATCAACCATGAACTACAATGCACAATTTCCTTTAAAATGCAAATGCAAACAATCACTTATCATAGGACAATTATCTATTGTGTCTTTTTCAATAACTTCAACAATCTTAATAATTTGGTTTTCAATGTTTCCAAAAACGAAAATGATTTTTTGAAAGAAAAACTTTTTGTTCACTTTTCAAAAAGGACCCACACTATGACAACGAGAGTACAAAAAATCAAAATCCAAATGAACAAGCAATGATAAGAAACCCAATCCACTCTTTCAATGAAAACAAAAATAAAGAGCAAACCAATAAAGTCTTTTCAAGTGCACAAGAAAAAATGATCTTTCAAACAAAGAAAATAATAAAGACCAAGAAAACTCAACTTTCAACCGATCACCAGTCCTTAACTAATCAAACACACTCAGATTTTGAAATCAAAGAGTATGGTGTTGCCAAGATAAGTCAAGAAATGAAAGTCAAGACAAAAATGACAAGAAGAGCCTTGAAATCCTAAGACTGTTCATGCACGCAAACAAAGACAAGAAAGACATCAATCAATGGTCCAAGAAACTCTTGTGAGGCATCTAGACTGATCTGGGCAGTTAAAGATACCAAAACTCAAATCCAAATTTTTGAAAAAAGGAGTTCGCAGGCTGGCAATACTACACAGTGAGAGAATCATTGATTCTCGCAGGTGACCCTTGAGCAGGGTGTGAGAACCTCGCACTGAATCCTAAAGGTAGAGTGCGAACCCTACCAATTCTCACAGGCTGCAGTGAAGTACAGTGAGAGAATGACTGAACATAGTCAAAATTTTGGAAAATGAAGCAAAATTTGAAAAAGCCTCTAGACCCAGAGGGTCTATCAGGATATCCTAAAGACTCAGAGATCGATAAGACAGGAGAAAAGTAAAACCAGAGCAAATGGCCATAGAAAAACACCAAAAGACAGAAAGAAAATGGGATGCTCCCCAGCGGAGTCGCCAATTTTGTTATCGAACTAATTTGTAGGTGCGGACACGAACTGATCTCCCTAGATCCACCTGGATCTAGAACAAAACAGGACAGGACATGACTCTTTCCCTAAGTTTTGACTATTGAATTGACTAGGAGGAAAGAACAAGTAACATACCTTATTATCGCTTCCTAGGGTCTTTGTTGCTCCCGCTTCGCTCCAGTGCTCTCGTGAAGTCAAGACCAAGACAACACAAACCAACAAAAGTGAAGATAGCACAATATATTCAACAGTTAACCTATGTGTATGATCAAGGAATTACACAATAAAGTGGAAATAGCTTTATGGGAAAGGGACATGCCACTGTATCATATTAATGGAAAGTA
>SNQJ01S0191349.1:15007-33004 GCA_010110895.2 Picea sitchensis
CAAACAATGGAACAATTAAAGAAGGCAGTGCAAGCAAGCAACAAACCAATAATTGTTTCAAATGAAGTAATTGATCTTAAGCAAGAAAAAAACATGATTGTTGAATGGAAAACCAATCATAAGTTGCTTCAAGATAAGCTCATGTCGTGCAAATACTTCAAGTATATCATCTCATTTGCAACCGTCTTTTTGATGCTGTCATTAGTAATGTTTTCTACATGGATGATAGTGGCTTCAGTAAGATGTAACAGGGTTCAAATGGCTAACAATATACTGTCAGTTGTCATGATTGTGTTACAGTTGATCTTGATGAGACAGGTGCACAGGACAGAGATCAGAGCCAGTGGACAAGCCGGGTGGCCTATCCCGAGCTTGTTGACTGCTCAGTAACCTTTTGGGGACCAAAAGGTCTTTTTGTGGGGAGGTGTGATCCAGAATCGGATCCAGAAGCCTGACAAGGTTTAAAAATGCTCAAAAATGAAATTGCTCAGAATGCGACGAAACTAGCGCCATTGCGTCCATCTCGTCTTCCTAATTTCGACGGTATATTTACTTCATCAAACGGGCTCCGTATGAGCAAGATATCGCGTTCTATCTGAAATGACAAACAGGCAAAAAAAAAAAGGGATGACTGTACAGTCCGTACAGTTCCACGTGGCATGATGATTGTACAGGTTGTACGTTCGTACAGTTGATGTGGCAGCTCCTGGAGGTGACACATGGCAGAGCATGACAGGTTGATTTGGCGTATAGCTGGACCTATCCAGGGGTGACATGTGTCACCACTGTAAGGGTGACACATGGCACGGATGACATCAACAACTGACGTGGCAAGGTGACATGGAAGTACGGCATCTGACAGGTGGCAGACACATGGGACTACTCAACGATTGACACTTGGAGATTGGTGGTTGGTTGTTGAGGTGCCACGTGGCCCAATCATGGGCTGCCACGTGGCACCCTGTGGTTGGTTTATGGTTTTGGTAAAACTTGTATGCCGTGCACGGGGGTCGAACCCCTGACCTATCGACAGGGCAAAGGACTGGTAGGATCGGGCTAACCACCCGGGCAACGATTGGTTCTTGTAAACTATACGGCCTAAATTTTATTTGAATTTAAATATGGTTTGAGTCAGCGGGGGAAAGGGTCGGGGCCTAGCCCCAGCCCTTGGTTACACTACTCGCACATGACCACAGTTGCACAACACGGGGTTTAAACTTGCGCGGGACGGTTGTAAAGGATAGGGCCTAGCCCATGGAATCACCCGGCATGTAACCACCATCATATGACCCTGACTACGATCCAAACAGGGCGCGGGGATTAGGTTCATTTAGCCTGTGGTCCTGTACATACGCCCGATGACCAGGAGCCAGCCCGGACCGGAGCTAGCGCGCAGGTGGAGCGCCTAGCCACATGGACGCATGCCCATAGGACCAGGGGGATAGTGCGAAGGGGGTTGTGCCCAAATTTCTAAATAAAGTGGATTTGTTGTATAGTTTTGATTTTTAAAAGATATTCAGCCTGATTTTAATGCATTTTCCCCATTTTTGGAGCCCAAATTTTGGGAGGAAGTTGGAGATGAACAACCAACTTCAAATATATATAAACCAGGCCTGTTTGAGGCCATGGGAGGACAATCAAGGCAGTCGAGCAGAGTTATGTTGAGGAGAAGCCAAGCCAAAGCCATTTTTATGCAGGGAAGCTATTGAAGAGCAGACGTTGTCGGGACATTTCTGGGAGCTCCGGATGTCCGTTTTGCGTGTCGTTTTCTTTACAGGGTTCTAGAGATCTGGAAGAACATGACCAGATCAGTCTTGTATCCATTTGGCATTGCAGCAATGTACGTTTGAGCTTTTGAAACGAAATAAAGAAGCCTCCCCCACAGAGACAAAGGCCTGGAGACGTAGGCAAAGTTGTGTCGAACTCCGTTATCAATCTGCGTGTTATGGTTTGTTGTCTATTATTTCATTTAAGATCTGCATATATGTATATGGCTGTCATAATTCCTCTTCTTTCCTCATTCTTTCACTAAGTTTCTCAAATGGTTAATTAATGCATGCAAAATTAAAACTCAACCATAGTCATTAAAAGATCCTACGGATTAGGAAATATGGCAGCAAGATGGTGAACTTTTTGTGTCTCAAGGAAAGTATGCAAGAGAGATACTGGGTAAGTTTCACATGGAGGGATGCAAACCCATGGATACTCCTCTTCTAGGAAACTAGAGGAAAGAGGATGCTACTTTTGGAGAAGTAGTGGATGCTATTGTCTATCGATAGTTAGTGGGTTCACTAATGTATTTAGTGAACACAAGACCGGACATTTGCTATGTGGTTAACCAGCTAAGTCAAGCGATGGTTAAGCCTACCAAACTCTTTTGGAAGGTGAGTAAGAATGTCCTACGATATCTGAAGGGAACATCTGAGTATGGATTATGGTACAGACAGACGGATGAGGTGAAGTTGCATGGCTTCACGAATGCAGATTGGGCAGGTAGCCCAACAGACAGAAAGAGCACATAAGGGGGGATCTTTAGTATTGGATATACAGTTGTTTCTTGGTACAGCAGGAAACAAAGATTTGTGGCACTCAGTTCAGCCAAAGTGGAATACATGGCAGCAAGTCAAGCTGCATGTGAGGCTATCTGGATGAGAAAGATCCTGGTTGGTTTGTTTGGTTCTCATTTAGATCCGACAGTGATTTATTGTGATAATCAGAGTTGCATTAAACTCTTGATTAATACTATGTTTCATGACAGATCTAAGCATATAGATATCTGGTATCATCATCTCATAGATTGTGTGCAGTGGAAGATAATGTTGCTTCAATACATTCCTACAGAAGATCAAGATACAAACATTCTGACGAAGGCGCTCACCAGGAGAAAATTTGAATATCATAGAGACATGATTGGGGTGAAGGATAACCCCTTTCTTGTTGAGAGGGAGTGTTGAAAAGTCAACAAGAAACATGTGTATAATTTACTTTTCCCTTAAATAAATTGGACAATAAATATTAATCTATTATCTCATAATTACTTGAAATAATTAACTGAAATGGAAAATCAGTTAACTATGGGAAATTCGNCTTAATCTATTATTTCATTCATAACTGAGTGAGTTGGATTTGTAACATAATTATAAGTGTAGTTAAGTGAGTTAAGATTAGTTGTACTAGTTGTAACTAAACTTGCACTAGTGAGAGTTTAGTGAATTAATTATCCATTAATTCACAACCAGTGAACTCTTACCCTGGTTCAGACCCAGTACCTCAGAAGATTTTCCCACTCCTATCTTTACCACCCCTCCTCCTATTATTGTTGTTGCTACTACAGAGAGAGAAGCCTCTGTTGAATCAAGCCCTGTAGTCTTTTCTCTCAATCCTCTGTTGTTTCCTTTCCCCCTTGCAAGCTTTGTTCCTATTTCCCCTATCCGAGCACCTTCTCCTCTTAGTTCTCCTCCACCTAATATCCCTATGGCAGGTGCTAATCCCCCTGTAAATAGAATGGATGCCATTGTGGCTGCAAGGTATGCTCCTCTAGTTCTACCTTAGCCCTTGAATTCTCTCCCCGCTGGATGTTATCTCAAATACAAGCCTAAATTCACTAGAGAGGAAGAAATAACTGTTGAAGAGCACCTTGCTACCTTCTACAGCTATGCAGACAACCTGAACATTGAAAATGAAGATGTCTAGATGAGAGTTTTTGTCCAGAGCCTTGATGGTGAGGTTAGGAAATGGTTCAAGGGACTGACCCCTGGATATATTATTGGGATTGAGGCTTTAGACAATGACTTCTTGAGACAGTGGGGAGATAACAAAGATCTCATGTACTACATGACATAGTTTGGGTCCTTGAAAAGAAAGGAAGGAGAGTTTGTCTCTGAATTCTCCAAAATATTCAATAAGATGTACAATACGATCCCTGCTGACATAAAACCCTCAAAATCCTCTTCTAAAATTACTTATGCGAGTGATTTTGACCCTGATTTCTGCCTCCATCTCAGAGTGAGAAGAGCTAATTCCTTGGCTAACATGCAAGATGCAGTCGTGGAAGTAGAATCCAATGTGTTGGCAGTTAATAGGCTCAAGAGCAAGTTTGACAGATACAGAGGGAAAGGAAAGTTTGAGGCCTAAACCTATGGTTCTTCTATATCTCACCCTCAAGTGGATGAATTGACCAAGATGGTGAAGTCCTTAACTGCAGAAATGGAGAATATGAAATTTGAGGGGAAGCAGACATACAGAAATCCCCAAAACAGTGATAACATGAGAAACTTCAGGAGTTCGAATAACAATGTTCCTCAGATGATGCCAAGGGAGCAGAGGAATAGAGACAGATATGATCATAGAATTCAAGCCCCTCTCCAAAATAACCTTGTTGTTGATGAGAAAGGACAAGAGAAAGCCATTTCATTTTTCAGCAGGGCATTAAGAAATGTAGAGGTCAAATATGACAACATGGAGAAGTAGGCCTATGCCTTGGTCAAGGCCCTTAAAGCATTCAGAGTCTATGTCTTACATTCAAAAATCATTTCATATGTCCCTTCAACTTCTGTGAAGGACATTCTCATACAACCTGACATAGATTGGACAAGGGGTAAATGGATTTCCAAGATCCTTGAGTTTGACCTAGAGATAAAGCCCACCAAGTTGGTTAACGGGCAGGGTTTAGCCAAGCTGTTGGTTGAATCCAATTGTAAATCCTTGGGGGTTAAATTCATCAATGATTGCTCGAAAAATCAACAGGTTGAATTGTCTGATGGCAATCCTCAAGATAGTCCTCCACTAGTAGAGTGCACCTGGTATAGAGATATTATATATTTTCTGCTAGAATTAAATCCCCCTGATGAAATGGGGAAGAGTAAGGCAAGAGATTTAAAGCTCAAAGAAGTCAAATATTTCCTTATTGATCAAGTATTGTACTAGAGAGACCCTCTAGGGGTGTTTCTGAGGTGTCTGAACCCACAAGAGGCCCAGAATGTGACGTTTGATTTCCATAGCAGCCTATGTGGGGGACACCATTTCTAGAAGACCACAACCCACAAAATTATCAGGGCTCGGTACTACTGGACCACCTTATTCACTGATGTCTACAGAGAGGTCAGAGCCTGCATCAAATGTCAAATGTTCTCAGGAAAGCAACAGCTCAAATATCTGCCACTAAAGCCTGTAGTAGCTGCAACACCCTTTCAACAATGGGAATTGGACTTCATTGGAGAGATTCATCCTCCATCAAGCGTCCATCATAGATGGATCCTGACTGCAATGGACTATTTTACCAAGTGGATAGAATTTATACCCACCAGGAGTGCTTCACACAAAGTTATCATCAGCTTCCTGGAGAATATCATAGAAAGGTTTGGCTGCCCCAGCAGGATTGTCACTGATAATACTGCCTCTTTCAGGTCTGAGCATCTAGTTAAGTTCTGTGAGTAGTTTGAGATTTCACTGTTTCATTCCACTCCCTACTATCCTCAAGGAAATGGACTGGCAGAGTCTTCCAATAAAATCTTGATCAAGCTCATTAAAATATTGTTGGAATATAATAAGAAGGCCTGGGATTCTAAACTCAAATTCGCTCTATGGGTTGATCGAGTGACAACAAAAAGGTCCCTGGGCACCTCCCATTTTCAAATTGTTTATGGGACAAAAGTTGTATTTCCCACTTGACTGGATTTACCTGTAGCGAAATTCTTTCAAGGTTATGAAGGAGATCCTAACCATATGGTTAGAAGAATTTATAAATTCGTGGAAGTACAGCAGACCAGGGAGAAGGTGATGGACAAAGCTCACATTCATCAACATAAGATCAAACAAGCCTTTGACAGTGTTGTTTCTGAGTTTATACTTTAAGGTTGTAAAGTATATCGTCAAGGCATCCGTAAAGATAAAGGTAATTAAAGGGTGAGAATCAAAAAGAAGGGTAAATCATAGTTGGTTTCTCAACTGCCTCTGTCTAGCTTCCCATTGTTCTTGGATGCTAATATCTCTCTCAATAGCAGCCCATGAACGTTTTAATTCAGCCCGGTTGGTTGTTATTTGCAGAATAGTATTAAATAGGTTTAAAGAAATGCTAGTTTGATCTTGGAGGCCAGGTTCTATGTTGGTTTGTCTATTATTTGGGACAGTCATGGAAAATAAAGTTTTATTTAAATATGAAAAGTTTGAATATTTGTTGCTTTAGTTTTTAAGGGATGAAAAGAGAAAAAGAGTTGTGGAACTCAAGATAATAGCATAATAACAGTTGAGGCCATTTCATGTACTTGAACCAATTTTAAGAATAGTAAAATAACAAAGTAGTACTGCTGAAAAAATATGAGGCTTTAAACACAAAAGAATCTCATATTGTAACAGGAGACAAAGAGGAAAACGAGATTTCTAATGAAGTGTAAAATATAATCATTCAAATAACCTACAGGTCTTGAAATTGTTGATAGCAATCACAGAGGAAAAACTGTAAATAATTCAATAACCAAATCAATTCAAACTACAATAGATGTGTGAAATAAACTTATAGTTGATCATTCATTAGAAAAACGTAAGAAAAATATTGGAAACAGGGTAAAGAACACATAGCTTCAGGTTGACAGAATTCAGAATCTCGTCTGTATTATTTGTATCACAGTGGATTGGAAAAAAATTTAATACAATCGGCTCTCTCAAAAACCAAAAGCCTTTTCTCAGTCTTGTGAAAATATATTTATACATGATCACCAAACATTTTTCCCATTGGTGATTAACTAACTTCCTAAGACTAACGGTTACATGAATGAACAATGTCAAACCGTTTACATTTCTATTCTAACTGCTTCATTATTCAAATGACGAAAATCTTCAAAACAATATTTTATGTCTGCGTTGATGAACCTGCTCCTTCTGCTATAAGACAACGAATACATTTACCCAGAAACTGTACTAAAACTCTGGGAGCTTCTGGAATATCCTTTGCTTCAAATAAGAAAAACTTTCTCTGCAGTTCTAGAAGACGGTCTTCGATTATGTTTCTTGTGAACTTGATAGTTTGTAGTTTTAAGTTAGGCATTACTATCCATTTATCAATTTGAGTGACATTGATTACATTTGTTTGTGGGATCTCTTTCTGAATTTCTTTCAGATCCTCTTTGAATCTTAACTGATGCTTAACAATGTTAATTTCCCCTAACAACCCTGGACAGTCATTTTTTCCAATGTTCAATGAAGTTTTCTCTAAAAGGTCAAAAATTCCTTGACAGTTGTCATTGACTTCTCTGGTCATTCTTTTGTTTTCCGAGAGGTCTGCCTCCCATACCTTGAGTATTACATAACCCTTAATCTGCTCTGAAACAGATAATTTTTGGGCTTCTCCGAAATCCTCTTTTGTTGAAAGAGCCACTGCTTTTTGGAAAGTTTCTCTGGCTATTTTCACTTCTCTTTCTTTCTGGAGAATATTCTCCAAGGATTTATTTGTTTCTTGAAAGAAATTCTGGACAAATTCTAGATTAAAAAACACTCCTTGTTGTTCTTTTTCTATCTTCATATGTATTTCCAATACCTGGGCCTGGAAGATTTTGAGCTCTACCACTTGATTTGAAATGGAATTAATCTTACCCTGTACTTGTTTATTTATTTCCTCTTGCTTTATGACATGTGCTTGAGTGACCTATATTTTCTGATTTGCTTCCTCTAAGCTTGCTTTCATTTTTTGAATCTCTTGAATATCATTTAATCTAGCTTGTTCTAGACCCTTTTTTATCCCCCAACTGATATTTCTTTCAGTCTCCTTTAATTTATTCTATAGTTGAGATATCACCTGATATTTTTGTTCCAACATAGTTGTCAAACTACCCATAGAGTATAAATTCGTCGATGCTAAAGCTCCCATTGTGCCCACTATTTCTGTAGAGAAATCTCCCTCTTTAAGTTTTTGTTCATCTATAATGATCTTGTGCTTTTTAATCATCATATCTCCTCTTGGATGCATCTCCTATTTTAGGATAGCCTTCCTCTTTCTACTAAAAAAATAATCGGATGAAGGAATCTCATCGCTAGAAATAGGCTCAAGATCACTAACGTATAGAGCTCCCTCATGAGGGTTTCCATAAGTATACTGCAATGGAGTCAAGGAAGTAATGGGACTTCCAAGTTCTATCAATGTTGTTCCTCCTACTTTTTTTAGAAAACTCTCAGGGATTTCTGACGGTGTTTCCAACTCCTTTCCTTTCCCTATCTCTGATTTTTCTATCTGAGGGACTCCTGTTTCCTGTGAAGGCATTTCACTCTCCTTCATTTTTCCCTTTGTATTAGCTTTTTCCTATACATCTGTTTAAAGCCTGGGGGAGGCCCTTCCTTCTCTGGAGGAGGAGTCGTGCATTCAACTTGCAAAATTTTTGGCAAACAACTTCGCCTGTGACTTTGGAAGGATATAAAACCAGTCTACAAGTCAGGTGATAAGGCCCGTACCCTGTTCAATACCTCCTCATAAGTTTTGACTTCCTTGAATATATCATCATAAATAGATTTTTCATGCTCATAAGCTTTCAAATTACAGTGCATCAAATGTATTCTTACTAATTGATAAGGGTCATGCTTTTCGTGCTCAATATCTACCAGTTTTATTTCTTCTAATGCTTCAACCTCTACTTTAAAATGGTCGAGGTTTAGTAATGAAAATTTCCCGACATACACAGGGAAGATTGGCTAGGATTTCTTTTGAGTTGCTTTTAGCTCTATTCCAATACCACCTTTCACTATTCGATGTGCTACCTCCCTCAATACCAGTCTGTCCGAGAGGAATTTCAGAAGTGTGTGAGGGGGGATTGAGCATCCATAAACCCTAATATAAGAGAAGTTTTCATCAACAAACCAGTCAGCTATTGCTTTGAGATTTCCTGAGACTGACTCAAAAATGCGAGGGGGTTCACAGCCATGAAACATTTTATGCATTGGAATAATTATGAAATGGAAAATTTCATAAAATGCATTCTTAGCATTTTCTTCCCATAGCACAGAGTGATATTCGTGAATGGGTTCGGGACAAGTTATGTTCCAACTCCAATTCATCAAGGGAAAAGTAGTCACAAAGCAAACTACATCCATGATGTACGCTGACATGTAAAAGGCCACTGGTTGACCTTTAGATCTTGCAACTCTGTAGTTTGAAACTTCTTGAGCTAGGTTATCAGACAGAATATTACTCCAGTTGAAAGTGTAAACTTCTTAAGCTTCTTCTAAAAAGGGCACCCATTCTGCAGGAAAATGGCAGGGATTCTTTTTCCCGAAAAGTCTACACAGCATAATGGCTACATAGACCATGTATTTATTCAAATATGTTGTGGCATAAACCCCATAGGTATTGGCCCTAAACTTTGATGGACATCTCCACCATTCTCTGATTAAATCGGGATAAGTTTGGTTTGCCTCAGTACACTCTTTCCTTTGAAATTTAGCTAAAAACTCAACATTAAAAGTGTACTTAGGATTTGGTGAGAGCTTATACATTACTTGTATATGTTCTGGCCTAAATGAGCCAACAATGACCCCTTGATCATTTAAAATGCTCCTTGTCGGAATATCAACCTTTTCCAAGGCCCATTTGATCATGTCATTGTACACCATAAGCAGAGGGCACACCGCATCTTATGAAGCTCTAATTCTGCTACATCCCAGAAGTGATTATCGGAGTCAGTAGGAGAATTCTTAATTTCGTATTCCAGGAATTCAGAGATTTGTGTCCAAGATTTAATTGAATTGATAGTGTGTGGCATAGTGTCGGATATGATATCTCCTTCCTATATATCTTCAATCTTCTTTGGTTCCTTCTTTGGTGCCATGACTTTAAGTTAGATGGAAACCTATCACAGAAAAGGAGTGTATGAGCTTGACTGAATGCATCTTACGCTTGATAGTATGAAACAAAATATGTTGCGAAACACAGACCTTCAAACTCTCTTTTAATTCATTTAACGATGCAGGTACTGACGCAGCTAACAAGAATTCAATGCATTGAATGCAGTGGATATTTACTAAGATACGCATTAGTGTCACATATCATCAGTTATCCTTTATTAAAGTGGTCGTGTTTTGGCGCTTTTGAATTCAAAATCCATAAATTTTCATTCGATCAGAAACCAGAACATGAACTAACCTAAAAAGTTTGATTGTCATTAATCATGCTTCCAAAACAGAATTAATTTAGACTAAACACAGATTAAGAGTCGAGATTTTGTGTTTCGGGATTTCGAGGATCGTGTTGATGAGAAGTATGTTATCACTGAATCCCGATTTTCAAAATTGCGAAATTGTGACATGTTTAAATTAGGACTTGATTAATTAATTAGTATTAAACCCACTTTGATTATTTCGAGGTTTCAGGGATCGTGTTGACAAAAGGTATGTCATCATTGAATCCCGATTTCCGAAATTGCGAAATGATTAACTTAAGCCTTAAATTTCGATATTAGTGAATTAATTAATCAGGATTAAGGACTAATTTTCGAAACAGGATTAATTCAGTTTAAACACAAATTATGAGTCAGGTCTTCACGTTTCGAGATTTCGGGGATCGTGTTGACAAGAGGTATGTTATCATTGAATCCCGATTTTCAAAATTGCGATACGATTAATGTAGTTTTTAATAATTAATAACTTTCATATTTCGGGAAATCAGGGATCGGGATTCCACGATTGGAAATGCGTTAAAACATATGTTCTCAGTAAACCCCGAATTCCGAAAAACTTTTAAAGGTTAGTCTTAGCTCCTTTAGGGTTTAAGCTTTTCATGATTAAAAAATAACTTTACAGCAAGCGCATCAGGACTTTTATAACACTTTTGGTTTTTTGCCTTTAATTATTTAAAGAATAAAGTTTGTCGGGATTTTGGTACCGACCTTTTGAAAATAATAGTGAGGGTTATGCTTCATGAAAAGCCAAAACCCAAAAAAGGAAGGTTTAAGTTTTGAAGATGAAAAAGTTAGTATATGTTTCAATAGATAGGAAGGTCAGAAAAGTGGAATTCGAGTTGGGAGATTTGGTGCTTAAGTGGGATGCACCCAAGAAGAATAGAGGCAAGCACAACAAGTTTGAAGCCCTTTGGATTGGGCCCTTCAAAATATCTGAAGTGTTTTTGAACAATACCTATAGGTTGCAGGATTTGGAGGGTAAAGAAGTTTTTAATGGCCCTGTGAATGGGCATTTCTGAAGAAATGTTTTGTTTGAGCATCGAGTGGCTCTGCCATTTTTGTAAATATTGTTTTCTGTTTGTTTTTTGTTTCAATAAGGGACTCCATAGCCCAAAAACAAGGCACTGATGCTGCAAAAGAATTTCTTGGCAGCCCGCAAGGGGCGTTCCATCCACCATGGAGCCTGATGTTATCACCTAATGTTGTAAGGGGGATTTTTTCTTAGAAAAGACCCCCCTTTGGTGGGAAAAATGACAAAAGCGAGTCAAAAACCCACTTTTCTTAAGTTTTGAGTGGGCACATTGTTTTAAAGGGCGCATGGATCTAGGTGGCTGAGGGTTGCACATCCAGATCTACGGTCAGAGTATAATTCCGAACCCCCCCCCCCCCATCGTTCTGCCTTTAACGAAGGGGGGGGGTCCAGAATTGGGCACACAGGTTTTCAATGGCTATGATTGAGGCACCATGATTCACGGTTGAGGCTTCATCCTAGAACCCCCTTGTTATTCTTCCTTTAACAGGGGGAGGGGGGGTCCAGAATGAGGCGGTTTTGCATGGGCCCCCTTTTTTACCTCTTACCACTTCTTCCCCCACTTATCGCTCTCGCCTCCTGGTGACATGTGTCCTCCACCTATCTTCTGCGTTCCTCCATGTCATGACCCTTCCCCTTCTTCCCCCTCATAGTCCAACGCCTTTCCATCCTCCTCCAGGTCACTCTGTCATGGCTACATGTTCTCCTCCCTAACCAATCTCTTTCCAATGTCTATATCCTCTGCCTTCCACGTCATCTCCCCCCTGCATCAACCTTTCTTACCCCCATGCCACTCCACCTATGTCCCATCCATATCCCCGTGACACTTTCCATATGGTTCCATAGCCTCTGTCCCTCCACCACCTGCTACTTCCACCTCAGCACCCCTCATCTAACCTTCACAGTGATTGGCCCCATCACCCCCCCCCCTGTCAGATCCTCATTCACGTTCACAGGTCGGACCCTCCTTATAGCATTCCAACTAAGTAGAAGTAGCCAAATAAAATCCACCACACGGTCCAAGTGCATATTTGACCAGGACTTACCTGATCTCGAGAAAGCAGTTATTGAGATAGTTGATGGTGGTTGAACGTCGTCTCCTACCATAAATAGAAAGTCGGGAAAAGACAAGCGCAGGGGTGATTGTCAGTCCTTTCTGACAAAGATCGCATCCATCAGAAGACTACATGGGCCATCTGCCCAATGTCTGCATGCGCAGTCTGACATGGAAGCTCATCAACGTCAAGTATTGATCTCCTGACATGATTATGTTTCAGGGAATCTGAGCCAGTTCCAAGTTTATGTAGGCATTTTTTCCATTTTGGTATCCATTGATGGTAGAGCTAAGCTCCTGACTGTAAAGTTTTGATGAAGCAATGGTTTTCCTGGTGATGCATTTGTATTTGAGACTTCTTGTTTAATGAAATTCAGCTTCTTTCCATCTCTGTAAGATCTGCGTTAAAACACTCGGAATTGGAAGATTCAGTCGAGGGTTGCGATATTGTAGGATGATTCATGTTTGATCACTGCATTTTTGCACCAGTTTTAATCAGTTTCATGTGCTACCTTCTCCCTCTCACACTGAATATCTTAGAATTGGAGGATCCATTCAAGTTGTTACGGTAGTATTGAGATGCTCAGAATTGGAAGATCCAGTCGATATGTCCTTATAGTTGTTGTAACTGTGTCACTTAGGCACATTTCAGTGTTTTGTTTTTCTTCTCCAAGATATTGGAAGGCCTAATGCCCATAGCAGTATTGTTCATATTTCTCACAAATTCTTCCCTCTACTCATTTTAAACTCAACTTGCTGATGGAAGTTGGATCAAGACCTCACTTGTTCATGCATAGCCCAGTCCAGGATTCTGAGTCAAAGTGATACTGTTCTGAGTTTGCTTCCATTTGGTTACCAATTTATAAACAATCGTGACATATAAACTAATGGGTATCAGGCTTACTCTTGTTGTAATACAGGAGTGACTTCTGGTGCTAACAACGGGGATCGATGGTCCAACAGGTGCATTGGAACTATCATACACCAAGGATAATTGGTCGATCGTCATGATCTTCCCATCATGAGGAAAACAAAGAGTACGGAAGATGGACGATACGACGACAACCATAGAATATGTCCAATTGCATCCTAGTAACAGGTTATAATCAAGAGGTGCATCAACTACCTCAACCTCCACCTCTACCATCTTCCCACCCAACTGGACCGAAAAGGTAGGAATAATATCGTGAGGGTGGAAGGAATGACCGTCAAAATCATTCAACATGTTCGATGATTTAGAAAGAGTCAGAGAATTGAGATATTTCCAACAGATCAGGGACATCACACATGTAGCAGTGCCTTCATCAACAACCACATGTTTTATGGTATACTTTGAGTACCCCACATGTATCTGGAATGCCACAAGGTAAGGCAAGCGAGGCTTCACATCTGTGACGTCAAACTTGATAACTTTTGAGCCACTAGGTTCTAGAGCTCCTAACACATATAGCGAGGCATTCCTCTATGAAGGACACATCTGGAGTACCTCCAAAGTCGACATCGCACAAGGGGTTTGACCCAGGTCCTCAACAATAGAGTAGTTATGGGAGGCTCTAACATTTGGATTGTGGGTAGAGCGCTTGAGTACTCCTTTCGGAATACGAGGCAGTGGCTCTGGGTTTTCAATTTGTAAAGTCGTCTCTGAAGATGGAGGAGGAGATTCTAGACCAGGTATAGCCTGTGAAGAACTATAATCTAGAGATCGAGTGGCTACATGAACTTTAGCATCTACCATATTGATACACAAATGGTCACCGTCTTGCAATGACATTTGTTTACTCCCACCAGCCGCATTTCCGACATTTGAGGAGCTCGAGGTCATGTGTTGGTTATGTGGGAAAGGATTCGTCAACACGGTGAGCGGTAGAGATAAGAGCCTCGTAGCTTCCACAATTTTGGGGCATAAATGAGTAAGGTGATCCTTTGTACAAAGCTTATAGGGAAATTTCACCTTACGCCTTTCTTTCTTTCCCTCTCCAAAATTATTATTTGTCTTCTCATTATTACCATTGTCCTTGGGTTTATTATTATTATTCCCACCCTTACGATTGTTATTACGTCCTTTCTTCTTATTCCCATCTGGTTGTTGGTTACCATTTGGGTCGGTCGACGATTGCATGGAATGTACATCCGCCAACTGAGTGGGATTGGAAGACACAGATGAAGCTGACCCTCCTGCAAATTGGTTTAGAGACAACTCTTTCAAATGGCATGTCATTGAGTCTATGGATTTTACATTGGCGGAGCCTACAATGCCAACGGCATGAGGTTCAGGATTTTTTCTAGGGTCATAGGTTGACCATGGTGCATCCGGAAGAATGTGGTATAACATCCAAGACTGAGCGTATATAAGATCTAACCATTGGTCTTTGAAGATCGCTTCTTCCTTAGTGGTAACCCTGGATGTAGAAAAATCATTCGAGATAGGAGGCTGCAAAGACTTAAGGAACCATTATAAAAGAAATGTCAGGGTTATGGAGGTCTTAATCAACCTCTTCCATCTATGTCACTCCTATACATGATCCACGATATGAGTGGTTGTGTCCTGGCGTAAAGTTGACAGAATTTCTAGGCCATCATCGTAACGAACCGACAATTGGAAGTGGTTAAGAAATACTAACACTATCTGACTAAAGGTCCCATATGCTCCCCTAGGTAGCTCAATATACCATTTCACATCGACCCTAATGAGGGTGCGTCAAAATAATATTAATCGAATGGAATTGTCATTAATGGAATTTGAGGAGAACCATAGGTGAAAGGTAGTAACGTGATCACCGGGATCCTCGCCATTCTTACCTTCAAATTTAGGAATGTCTGAAGGAAGCTTGGTGGGGACGGGGGGGCATGTAGGATCATGACACACAGGGTCATTCATCAACTTAGACAAGTCTAGCAGATTAAGCATGGCCAGAAAAGGCAGATGGGGTTGTGGCATCTGGCCCCAAGCTCCTTGGAAAGATTGTGCTTGAGGAACTGCAGCCTATCCAGGGTTCCGGTAAACACCATGGCCATGTCCAGGATTGTAATACCCTCCTCCAGGATGATTCATAAGAGGTTGGTTTAGCATCATTCCAATAGGAATGTTCTCATGGGGTTTATAAAAATTTCCCCTAGCCAGATTGGATCTGGGCTAGGGGTTTCCCAAATCATGAAACTAACCTCCTCCGGGTGTGAATCCAAAGGATAGAGGTGGATTCATCATGCCAAGCATGTTGGCTAGAATTGGCATTGAGGAGGTAAGGGTATAGGACAAAACTTGATAAGAAGCTTGTCCACCAGGTTGGTTTCTCCACCTAGAAGCAAGAGGATTAGACCCAAGGTTAAAAGCAGGAATTCCTCCCATATTAGGAGTCATTTGAGGGATTTGAGAACCATCAAACAAAAATGGAGTATAAGGAGGTGTAGTTCCCCCAAGTCCAATGCTAGCATTAGGGCCAGCAGTTGGGATGGCATTTGAAAATTGTGAAGTAAAATTCAGCATACCATAGAAAAAAGGACCAGAGGCCATAGGGATGGACTGAACATTATATCCCGATGAGTGAACAAGAGACCCAAATGGGTTCGAAGAAAGAGATTGAGCATTCACTATAGGTTGAGCAATAGTAATGATAGGTTCCTCTGGAACTACAACCATTGTGCTTGCAAGAGTCAAAGGGGTGTCATTAACTATAGTAGGTGTGGGAGTCGAACAGCTCCCATTGTTCTGAAGACTCGGTTTAGTACTCATTCTTGTAGAATAACAAGTCTAAACAGTGGAGGTGTGTGTACCACGTCTAATAACTCTACACGTTTGAGAAGGAAAATACTTGAAATATAGTGGTAACTATAACAATTGATGGGACCGGTGGGGATGTTGGTTTGACTCCACGATGACTTAAGACTCTAAATACAAAAAATAAATCCTAAGGCCAACTAGTAATCAAAGATCCCACCAAAAATCAAACAGCCAATATGCACACAAACGAGGTAAAGTGGCTGAAAGGGGCCTCCCTCCCTAAAGAAGGTATGTCTCACCCAAGAGGGGCCTGAGAATCCTTTCTAAAGATCGGAGGTAACATAATCAGTTATAATGGCCCTCATGGGCTTAACAACCAGTCGGTCACATCCCCTCAAAGAAGTAATTCTCCATAAAGGTTGTGTGTTGTCTAACCCTTATCTGACCCAGGGTACTTGCAGAATAACCCCTGCAAGTAACCTATGTGGCACTTAAGTCAAGAAACTAATCAACCAATGTATAACCGATGCATAGGTGAGAAGTCGTAAGTCAGGTCCACCGTATGGGTAGGATAGAAAATCCCAAAACCTTGAAAGTACCGCCTTTCACGAAGGTAAAGTCACTAGCAACATCCCTAGATACAAATAGATCCCTGGAAATATATCTGATGCTAAGAAGGTATCGGGGGGGTATCCCTTCAACTGACCTCGTGATTAACTCTGGTGTAAGTGGAGCCTCTTGATATTACCAATTATACAATGGATTTCTCCAGTCCCTTTGTCAGACACATATGTTGATTTAATAGCCTTGGAGAAGTTTACTCACAAAATCCTATTCCAAGGCACTAAATCCTAATCTAGTTTGTGCACCCTAGAAAATAAAATCATGACTAATCAATTTTAAATTATAGCATTAATTTTAATGGTCGTTCTTACTAAAAAAGGTATGGTAGTGAAACTCATGATTTTATGACTCAGCAAGTAAAATAAATATGAATATAATGCAAAGTCCTAACTTCTATTTTCAATGAATGATATGCTTCTTAAAACAAATGCAATTTTCAATTTCAACTCTGCAATTCTAAAGTAAAATGCAATATTTCTTTACATGCACTAAGCTAATGACAAAGACTCAAAAGATCAAAATGCCAAGCAATGCAAAATGCCTAATATTTTTATATTTTCAATATAAAAAGTGAAAATGCATGGATTGAACAACAACTTGATATATAAAAATCTATTGTTTATAGAAAGAGATAACTCAAGTAGGATTCCAAGGAGAAAAACTGCAAGATACCAGATCTAATAAATACACAGAACAGAAATAAAATGCTAGGGATGGCAGAATAAAAGTAATATAACCAGCATAATCATCCACAATAACACAAAAATAATATGAGAACAACAACTTAAATAGCACTTTGATTCAGAAAGAAATGTTCACAGGCCTCTTCGAGGGGGCAACCTCCAGTCGAGCAGTGCTCTGTTACAATAATCTACAAGCTAGGGTTTTCATACCCTCGACCCTTATTTATACTAAATATGTCTATTAAGAGAATCATCTAGAGGAAGATCCTTCTAGAAGCAGAATCTTCTATTAGGTCTTCTTACATCCGCCTTATTCTATTTTATTGGAAGGCCTTATTAATATTGACCTTTATTACATCCGAATACATTGATCTACCTATGTGCGGGTTAGGACCTTAACATCTCCACCCCCTTAAAAATAGCCTTTTCCTCAAGGCTTGAGATGTGGAAACTGCTGCAGAATGGTAGCTGGTTCCCAAGTGGCATTTGCTGGAGTCATATATTTCCATTGTATTAGCACTTCCTTGATGATTCTAAGATGCAAGCGACACTCACGCTGGTCCAAAACTACTTCTAGTTGTAGCCAAATGGATCCTTGTTCAGCTAACTCTGGAAGGTTGGTTTGAATTTGGCACCTGGTTCCAATCACCTTCTTCAAGCATGAAACATGAAAAACAGAATGTAGCTTCGACTGACTGGGCAGAGCTAACTGATATGCGACTTGTGCCACA
>SNQJ01S0191350.1:0-17997 GCA_010110895.2 Picea sitchensis
TTAAACCTTAACACCACTAAATGGCAACAACTAAGAGGTCACCTACCCACTGTCACCTTAGGCAGGTGTCCCCCTCACTTTTGAGGTGAGGTAATCACCTCAAGGGGGAATCCTGGTGACCCTAGGGGGAATGAGATGAATATGGAGGAAGATGGAGATGAAGTCCCTAGAGGTCAAATCTAAATGATGTAAAAGGATTGGAATGAAGTCGTGGGGAGTTTCAAGGGTTGTCAAGTATGTTGAGGAACCTGCAAATGGTGAAAGCTAAAAGTGGGGCCAACCCCTCAAAATAGCCTCTACAATGATAAAACATGAAAATAATACATCATGGGGTCATACGTGGTGACATCAAGCCCTCAAGAAGGTGAAGGGGGCCTCCAAAGGCCACATATCATCATCATGCAACACAAGTGAGGTGGAAGACCATGGTCAAGTGCCCCATCACATCTCAAGTCAAGTGGTGTCCAGGTGGTAGCAAACCCCAACATCATCAAACTCTAGTATGTGACGTCTATTATTGCACAAGTTATAGGTTGGGCAAAGCCCGACCCAACCACTAAATGGCGGCAACTAAGAGGTCACCTACCCACTGTCACCTTAGGCAGGTGTCCCCGTCACTTTTGAGGTGAGGTAGTCACCTCAAGGGGTGACTCTCGGTGACCCTAGGGGGAATGAGATGAATATGGAGGAAGATGGAGATGAAGTCCCTAGAGGTCGAATCTAAATGATGTAAAAGGATTGGAATGAAGTCTTGGGGAGGTCCAAGGGTTGTCAAGTATGTTGAGTAACCTACAAATGGTGAAACACCTGCCCGAGACACAAGAAAAACAAGCATGTATTGCAGTATAAGCACTTGGACAAGCAAGTTAAGCTTGCTGTCCCTAAAAGCAGCTATTAGTAACAATGTATATCAGCAATAAAATGGCATTACAAGCTGCAAAATAAATGCTAGAGATCAAGTAGAAGATACAAGAGAAAGACTAGTTAATGACTAGCAAAACTCAAGATGAAAAACCAAGATTCTAGCATGAAAAGATAAGGCTGTTGTAAACACTTGTCTGCAGCAAATTATATTAGCCTTATGGCTGTAACATTCAATGTATTACAGCAAGAAAATCAACCACTGAAAAACCTCGAAACTTTGCCAAAACGTGCGCTAGGCCAAGAAGTGGGAAAATTCCAATGGTTGATAAGAGAGTTATTCAAGCAAATGATTTAGGGTTTCTGCAGCCCTAACGGCTGAAGATGCAATTTTATAACAGCAGCAATAAGTATCCCTTTGATGAGGATGCCCTAGTGGTTGTGAGGTGCCCAAGGCACAAAGAACAAAATCCAAGTTGCAAGAAGTAAAAATGACTAGAAATCACGTTTCCCAATGCAAGACTAGTGCCTTTAGTTATGAGTTAATGGGGTCACAAAGAAAGAGATAGGGTTATTAAATCCTTGGGGGTGTAAACCCTCTTACTTCCCAAGGCAAGTAGCCTAGCTAAAGTTTGAAGATGGTGTAAATCCTCTTCCTCAACTAAACCCTTGCAAAATAAGTTTAAAAAGCTTAACAATTATGGTGGAAACTAGGATAGGGGTGTATATCCTTATACTCCCTATCTAGCCTTGGCCAAAACAACCTTATCTTGAATTACAAATGATAATAACAAAGTAAAGAGACCATACCATTCAAGAAAAAACATTTACATGCCAAAGTAAACCTCCACAAAAGCAAGAGAATGACCTCCTAGATATAGCGCACCATCATCATCATCATCAACCATAACCATAAAAGCATTATTCATAGCACAAGAGGGAAAATACTCCAAGTGTAGCAAAAATTTCAGACCAATACTTCTCACAAGAGGGAGAGTTATGCTAAAATGAGATTTTATGATCTCTTATTTATACAAAATGTCACTAAGGTAACTTGTCCACATAATTAGGGGTAAACCACAAGACTAGGGGTCAACAACCCTAATCTTGCCCCTTTTACAAAGTAATATTAAAAAATTCACTATAAGGCCTTCCAAGTTTGATCTTTCTCATCCGACATGTGGGCCCTTGGCATCCACCTGTGGGCTTCAAGCCCCATGGAAGCCCAAGCTAGGCTTGTTCTTCAAAAACTGTCCACCAACTAGGTCCTGCAAAGACAAATAAGCACGCCCTCCAAGGATCTCAAGTCATAACATCATGATAAGTGAATCCAATCAATAAATGAGACACCTAAGCATGTGCATCAAAGATCACTAAATCAAATAATTAATTGCTCAAACACATTATGTGACTTGTCAAGCTTGAATATGGGAGGGTTGACGAGGTGTCCTATTGGGTAGATCTTGCCCTAGGTCAAGGAGAGTTTCCAAGAGATCCCTCTCTAGGCCATGTAAAGTGGGTGAAGTGGTTAGGGTCAAGACTCAATGGACATAGGGCTCATGACATACAAGAGGTCGTAGTGTCTCATTCATGGGTGCCTTTGTAGAGAGTGTGTGGTACTTTCGTATGCAATACACTTTTTCCAAGCCCATTATTTTTCCATTCTTTCATAATTTTAAGGAAAGGTTGAAGGCCACTGCCCTGGCATGGTGTCCAGATAATGGCAATATCACCCACAAACACCTAATAAAAATGAGAAGGTTGGCTCGTGCTGAGACCCCCTTTGTCTCATCCATGCAACCAAGAGCCATTATCCTGGCTTAGTGACCAGAGGATGGTAATGTCATACCACTAGATATTCATGTACATGATAGGTCGACTCATGATGAGACCTCCTATCCTCCAACTAACCTTTTAAGCATTCTTAATCGTATTTTATTGTGGGTCCCCCTTTACTCAAGGATAAGCATTTCATTGCTTTTGTGGGTGATCCCTGGGCGAAGCATCTAGAAGGTTCATACATAGGATTTTATCTTTTACCCAACATCAATCCCTCTGGGCCTTCAACCCCCTTTTTCCATAGAATGAGGGACAACCCCTTCTTGGGTCAGTACACCCCAAAATCCCAAGAGATAAGGAAATGGGTGGAAATATTGATGGAAAGTGGTAAGTATGGTTGGGAACGGTACGATGGTCCTTCAAGGGAGTTCCTAATAGCAAACCCATCTGCAAGGAAGACCACTTACTAGGGTACAATGTCAACCACCAAGGTGAAGCAGGGCAAAGGGCATAATGTCCAAGCATATATCATGAAATCTAGAGCAATCTAAGATACAACATACTCAAATGGATTAAATATTGAAATGATGCTCACCATAATACTGACTTGTATCTCATGGAGCAAGGCCCATTGCCTTCCGGAAGCCAGCTGATGTGGTGGATGCCATCTTAAAATCTGCGACCTCTGTGGTGGTGAGAAGGGTCTTCATCTGTGCAAAAGGCTACTGCTGGTCATGTAGTCTCTCGACACTCCATATCTGCAACCTGAGGGCCTCGAGACATAATCTCCTTAGTTATCCACAAAATGGGGATAACAACGTCATTATCAAAAAGGGCTAGCGTCCAAGGTGAGGAGGATAACGTCCAAGGTGGAGAGGGGTGTATCTCATCTTTGCATGGCATCCAACCATCCACCGATGCAATGTCCTCCATCCAATGCATAATGATCTCTCGGGTACATTGCCCAGAGTGTGGGCTTCTTGCCCATGTTGTTTTTTGTAGCATTGGACATGTACTTTCACAGAGGCTCAGTGTCTAGCCTGTGGAAGTCGTCCTTGTAACCTCTTAGTAGACCTTAGGAAGTTCACTTTATGAGTCTTGTATTAAAGTGAATGTTCTTTTAATTATTAAGTTAAATGCCTAAGTTTGGTGGCATTAGTAACTTAAGTGAGTTGATTAAGTCCTAATCGTTAGATCCAAAGCGAACGAAAGATTAGATCTCAGCCGTTGATCACTTTTGATGAGATCTAGGGTTTTGGATTTAGGGTTAGCTCAATGTGATAAAAGGCAACCTAGGTGAGAGGGTGAGACATAGTGATGGTACACAAAGAGTGAGTGAGCACTCAGGTGTGTCGGGGTAGGGGTCGAGGAGAGAGTGCAAGGGGACAACTAGGGAGATAGTAGCCAGGTGGGCTAGGCTATCAACTGCAATTGTATTTCCTCAGAAGGGCCATTATCCTAGGATGGGAGCCCTGGTTTTATAGCAATAAAATCATCACATAACTGGTTTTCCCGTGAGGGTTTTTCTAGGGGTTGTTTACCCGAATATCTCATGTGCAATGTGTTGTGGCTTTTGTTGTTAATGCTTCCACTGGATTTTAACCTAGCTTGTGCAGTTAATCAATAAATTGTTTAATTGTTGAATTAATTGTCGTGGTGCTAGGTTTTGAAAGTTCAACATGGTATTAGAGCCTATGCTATGAGGAAGCCAAGTTGCATGAGATTTGCAACAAAGAATTTTTATAGTTTGCAGTTGTTGGTGAAAGATAAAACCAAGGAAAAATTGCAGCCAACGGAGAAGTCGTCCGGGAGAGACTATGAGTCGTGTGGTAAATCGTGGAGCTGAGTTGGGCGGAGAAATCGTTGGTGTAGTAGCCGACATTGGAGACTAGTGAGTGGTGGTTGCCTGTGGATGCTGGAAGCCAGCCGACAGACTCGCTCAGTTGCACCATTGAGCAACTGGGACAGCTGCAGATGAAGTGGAGCCATCAACCACCAAGATCAACCGCCGAGAAAGAGTTGTGAGGCTAGGCTGAGGCAACAAACGTGGGTGATGGTAGTGTGAAGGGGTGGACAGGCCGAGCGGGGGGCTGCAAGTGTAATTGCGGCCAGAGTGAAGATTCAACGGTTGAATAAAGTCGCCAACTGCTGCACGGACTAGTCGCCACAAGGAAGATCCGCAATAGATGGCCGCTTCATCTGGTGTATAGCTGTAGTCTGCCATAGAGCTGTTTCAGAGTTATGGTGGCCGAGCGGTGAAGAGGGCAGCCGCGAAGGCTGGTTGCACGCTGCACAGGAAGAATCGCCGGTGATGAAGACACTTAGCCAACGAGGAGCCAACAAGCAGGCGGTTGTCGAAGTGGAACCTGTGGGCTGGGCATCGACTGACAGCCACAACCACCACAACCAACAATGAGCGACCAAGTGAAGGCAAAGCTGCGGGCAACAGGTGCGTGGGAGAGTTGACCGTGACGGTCGTGGTGTCTGCACGATTTGGCAGAGAGTGTAGGCGACGTAAAGGTGTCGGGCACGATGGAGTGAGGTCCAAGCAGGGGCACGACAGTTCGAGAAGTGGCCAACAAAAAAAAATTGACCGCGCAAAGGTGACGATTGGGAGGAGTCCCTGGCTGAGCGAAGGGAGTCGACGGTTGGAGGCCCTCTGGACTGCTGAGTGAGCAACCGTCACAAAAACAACTGTCACAACAGTAAGTGAAGCCGCCGCCAATTGAAAATCACCAACAAAAATATCCGTGCTGGTGATAGCAGATCCGTCGACAGAGAGAACACAACCGCCTTGAGGGAAGTGGCTTGGACCAACACACAACAAGTGCATGGAATAGTTGCTGAAGAGAACAACCAGTAGATCCGTAGGAACAATTGTACAGATTTGTGGAGTAGACAGTCTTATGGCAGTTGGATTGTAGAGCATGTGTTGTCGTAGCATCCGACATATCAACTGTAGCTAGGAAATTAACGCCTGAGCTGTGTAGTGGAGGCCGACTGAGTGTGAGAGAGTTGCACAAAAGAGCACGATGGACAGGTCAACAACTGGTTGAGGTGGACAACTAGCGGACAAGGCCGCAGAGGTAGCCCACGGTGGTTAGGCTAGCTGCCAGGACAGGCCGCGGGCCACTAGCAGACAATAGAACTGCCCAACAGAGGCCACAGGGCAACCATCGACCAAGTTTAGGCAACATTGGGTAGTGGGCAGATTGCCCAAATTTTTTCGAGCAACGGGAAGCGAATCCAGGAAACAAGAAGCAGGCAGAAAAATCCCGAATGGAGGTCTAGGAAGCTAGCTAAGGAGGCAGATGGCAGTGGTGAGCCTCAAGTTTGCTTGCGTCACGAAGGACTGTGATTTAAGGGATCTCAGATAGGTGAAGGACTTTCATCCAAAGATCCATGGAGTGGCTTGCAAGTAATGGCAAGTAGGGTGACAAAGAACGAGGAGTAGGTAGCTCCGAAGGTTGAGCAACTCAGAGGGAGTCAGCTTTCAGGCTCAGGTGGGAAGGAGAAACCTTCCAAGTTTGTCCAGAAGAAGTCATGGTTCGAGATGGCCATGCAGGATGCTCAGAAGCAAGAGTCATCTAGGAGCAAGTTTAGAGGGCAGTCTTCAATGCCGGGTCTGAGCGAGATGGTTGGAATAACTTCTATGTTAGAGGGAGCAACCAATCAGGTGGATTGGGGAGTAGCCATGGTAGCAGATCAAATAGCGAAGACATAGCCATTTTCAGGTGATGGAAGTACCTTCCTCGCTAAGAGGGAGTGTTGGTTTTTGTAGCATCGGACAGGTACTTCCAAAGAGGCTAAGTGTCTAGCCTATGGAAGTCGTCCTTGTAACCTCTCAGTAGACCTTAGGAAGTTCACTTTATGAGTCTTGTATTAAAGTGAATGTTCTTTGAATTATTAAGTTAAATGCCTAAGTTTGGTGGCATTAGTAACTTAAGTGAGTTGATTAAGTCTTAACCGTCAAATCCAAAGTGAACGAAAGATTAGATCTCAACCGTTGATCATTTTAGATGAGATCTAGGGTTTTGGATTTAGGGTTAGCTCAATGTGATAAAAGGCAGCCTAGGTGAGAGGTTGAGAGTCGAGACACAATGATGGTACACAAAGAGTGAGTGAGCACTTAGGTGTGCTGGGGCAAGGGTCGAGGAGAGGGTGCAAGGGGGCAGCTAGGGAGATAGTAGCCAGGTGGGCTAGGCTATTAGTTGCAGTTGTATTTCCTCAGAAGGGCCATTATCCCAGGATGGGAGCCCTGATTTTATAGGAATAAAATTATCTCAGAACTGGTTTTCCCGCGAGGGTTTTTCCAGGGGTTGTTTACCCGAATATCTCATGTGCAATGTGTTGTGGCTTTTGTTGTTAATGCTTCCATTGGATTTTAACCTAGCTTGTGCAGTTAATCAATAAATTGTTTTATTGTTGAATTAATAGTCTGGGTGCTAGGTTTTGAAAGTTCAACAACCCATTTGTGTGCCACCATGACCATATCTAGCAAGTATAAGCCCATCTGTCCATCGTCCAAGGTTCAGAAGATGTGAGAGCCTATATCTGAGTGTGTCAAGCCATCCAATGACTTAGCTCTTCATCACACGTGCCATATCATGCAATAAAGACACAACATCTGTTGATGATTACAGCTGCGTGAGACATCCTCCAGGACACAAACTGATTGAGTCGACCTGAGAGAGAGCCCATGAGTTGGGTCAGTGGTTCCTATCCGAGACAGAACTGGTTTGTTGTGCTGGCCTCCTCCTTACAGAGAGTTGAGAAGAACTCTAGATGATTCTCCTGTGTAATGCAGTGAGAAAGAAGATGTGTTGAGTTAGACGTGCCTGTGGCTGAGCACAGGTGAACGTGTGAATTCCCATGAGCTGGGTGCATCGTTCTGAGACAAAGATGAAAACGATGTATTAGCCTCCTCTGAGTAGAGAGTTGAGATGATGAAATCTAGATGACTCTCTTGTGTAATGCAGTAGGAAAGAAGATCTGTTGAGTTGGACGTGCCTGTGGATGAGCACAAGTGAACGTGATCCTAGTGGCTGAGCACTAGTGAGTGTGGTTCTCCTGTAAGATGTAGTGAGATAGAGATATGGACATCCCTATGGATGTGCCCCTAGTGGCTGAGCACTAGTGGGTGTATGAGATCCCTTGCTATATTGTTCAAGAGTCAGAATTACCTGTAACCCTAATTGTAATGAAAAGGGTACAGGTCCGCCCCACCTTAATATAAAAGATAATTAATGTAAAAGATAATTAATCTGGTAATTATTAATTATACAGTGAGTTATTGAGGTTGGCCCTGTTGTGTGAATAGACACTTCTGTTGACAGGTTCAGTCTAATATAAGCAAAGGTAAATTCCCCATTGAGGAATCATATCTCAAGTGTGAGTTTGAAAATTTCAGCAAGTCAATCTTCTTTGTAAAAGTGCGCACCTCTCTTGGGTGCTAGTCTTCTAGGGTTTGTGAGCACCCTTTTGTGTGCTAGGTTTTCTTGGTGGTGGAGGTCTTTCTCTTGAAGGATATAGCAAAGGATTGACTGGGTTTTCTTCCCTTGTTGAGAAGGGTTTCCCAGGACACTTCTTGTGTACTTGTGCATGGTGTTTCTTCTTGTGATCTTGGTTGCTGCAACAAAATTGTTTATGGTTTAAGTAAAATGCTAAAATGGAATGAACTTCATGCTTAAACCTTGCCTATTGAAAAATCAACAACGTCTTGGGTGAAAGCATGGGACGTCCTTCAAAGAACCATGTGAAGTGCATCCAAATCAAATCAAAGCATGGAATAAAGTAAAGCCAATGTTCACAAGGTATAAAAGTCCTTAGATGATACAAAGTAAATTGTTACTTAAGATATAAGCCACATAAACAGTTCACATCAAGTATCCCCTTCAAATTTCACATTAGCTCAAGACTTTATGTAAGTTGACAAGTTTAAATATGGGAGGGCCATCATCAGACCCTATTAGGTGTGCCAACCAAAACAGGAAAGAAAAGGCCCAAGTAGAGGGATATGTCCTGGGGAAGCAGGAAAGAAAGAAATCTTCTGTTAGTTTTTAGCTCGTGAGGTGTCTCAGCATAGGCCTATGTGTCCTAGGCATGCTGATGGACACCTAAATTGACCCAGATCAGCCTTAGTATCTCAACCTAAGTCTAACTTAGGCTTGCAGCAAAAATTTCACCCTTGAGTGGAATGTGGGGTCTAGGGAGAGAGGGCGCACCTCATGAAGGGCTGAGTGGTTTGTGGGTCCCTTGTCCAAAGGGGGGCACACCACTTAGTGGAGAGTGGGATTCAGCCCAAGGGGGGCGCCCCAATCTCAGCCATTGAGGCCCAAGGCTGGGCACACATCTCAAGGTGAATGGGGGGCTTCTAGGGAGATAAAAGAAGGCTGAGGGTGAGAGGACACACACCATTCTCATTTCCATTCTCATTTGTGAAGATTGAGCAAGTGAGAAGAAGAGGGAGCTTGGCCTAGTTTTGGGCTGAGGAAGAGAGGGGCAACTTGTGATAAGTTGAACAACAGGGCAAGGGTGAATTCTGGAGCTTGAGGTAGCAAGGAGGAGGCCAAGGACAGGCCATACCAGGCTGCCAGCTTCAGGCCATAACAAAACCAGGTCGTACAGTGCTGAAGGAGGGCGTGTTAGGGTCATTTGGCCTCAACCAGGACAGCCAGAAATTGGATGTACCTTCCAGCAGCTGAGCTAGCTGTACTCAGGCCATACAAACAGCCAGGAACAGGCTGAATTTGTGGCTGTACAGTGACAGTAGCGTTTGCTGATTTTGCTGGGTCAAATCCTCAAGCAAAGTAGGCCGTATAGTCAAGGGAAAAGTTAAGTTTATGGCTATATGAAATTTCTGAGTTTAACTGCTGTAAATTATTCCTCTGAAAGCCCATAATAAAGCCCTCTCTTAGCTGGTTTTCCCCACACTGGGGTTTCCAGGGTACATTTGGTGCCTGTATAATTTTTGTGCTTGTTTCTGTGGTTGCTTCTGCTTTAATTTTCTGATTATTAATTCAGCCATAGGTTGCATGCATAATTTTCTGAATTTATAACAAGAAGTTTAAATTCCGGTTAAATCAAAATTATTGGCATTAACCTCATGTGTTGAGTTAAGTAAAAATCAACATCTTCTAGAGTAAGTGTGATAGTGAAATATGTTGGGCTTACTTCATGGCTTATGGAGTCATTTGGTCCATTTCTATGAGCGCCTTTGTGGAGGGTGCGCTTGCTCTTGAGTTACCACTTTCTAGGCACTACGTTTTTCCAACCCCTTAATTTGTGTTTTCATTGTCCTTTTATTTTTTTGCAAGTCCCCTTTATAAGGTTTCAAGCTTTAGCATACATTGCTTTGGGACTGGGACGAACACGAAAAGGGTAGAGCTCAAGTATGGATTAGCTTTTGAGAGTCCTTTCTATTATCTCTTTCTTTCTTTAGCATCATTCTTTCTTCACTATTTTTTTTACTAGTAGTTGCAATCAACCTCTGGGCCATGAGAAATGATCCATGACCCATTACCGAAGTTTAGTACACTGCGATGGGCTCCAGGATGGTAAGTGTTAATTATGGCGGGGAAACGGAATGTTACCTTTGGGAAGCCCTCCCAGTAGTACCCCTTTTCCTTGGGGGTGACAACATGGGACAAGGGTTCAAATGCTGGCCACCAAGGTGAAACAAGGAAACAAACATGACTTCTAGAGCTTATGATCCATTATTCAACTTCAACCAATTATCCTCATTCACATGCCTAGTATATTAAGCACAACACTCTGTATCAAAAAAGACTAATGTACCTCATGATGACGCTACCTTACCATCTCCCAAAGACTATGCTGATTGGATGTGATGAGCTTTGCTTGATCAAAAGTGAAAGAGGCGTCTGAGGGCGGCTGCTGGGCTGCCATGGGTGGACATGCTAATCATCATCATCATCGAGATCACTGTCTTCATTGTGGGCCATGAGAAATGATCTCCTCTAGATACCCCTAGGCATGGGGGGTAACAGGTCCCAAACATGTGGATCTGATAAGGAGCAGAATAAACTTAGAGCCAAAGGGATAGCAGGTGTCAAAAGAGATCATCAAACTATTGACGTCTTTACACTCTGCGCTATTATCAAGGAAGCAAGACAATGCTCATCTAAAGTCTTCTATTGCTTTGTAGATTTCTAGGAGGCTTTTGACTCTATCCCAAGGGAACCATTCTTCAAGGGGTTATGTGACGTGGTATCTCTCAGATGCTATCATGAGACTCTACATAAATCTAAAGTGTGTTATCTTTATTTCAAGTTCTTTTTTTTATGCACGTTAATTTCTGATTTATTTAAGTTTTTAGCACTTCATGTTAAAAATGCAAGTTATGATGGATTTCATGATGACAAACATTTTGTTGAGCAAGACCCTTAGTCATTTTTAGGCTAGAGTTGTATTTGACATTCATATTTTTGTTTACATGATTATATCTGTGAACACCTCATTTTAATGATTTTGTGGTTTTACTGTTATCTTTTGAGCAGGGATCACCACCATATTGAATGTAAATTTTAATGACAAAAATCAGCAAGCTAATATTCTGTCATACACTTAGCAACCTAGAGATAACTGTCTTGCATGAACTCTGATATGTCTAAAACCCACATTCAGAAATTTCCATAAGCAGAAATACACATTGCTAAGTAATTATGCAGCGGAAATAAACACAATGAACAACATTCAATCACCCATGAATAACTCAGAAATTTAGGCAAAACCCCAATGTGGGGAAACCCAATGAGAGAGAGATCTTATTATTCAGCTTCAGGAAAGTACATATCAGCAACAATTGCACAATTTCCAGCCAAGACAAAAATATCTCACAGAACCAAAACTGCCCCAAAAATCTGCCTCAATTTTTGTGCCCAGAAAATCCATACAGCTGTATGGATTTGTCTTTTCCAGCACCTTGAAATCCATGCCAAAAATCTATGCTGTATGGACAGCAACATAACTGCCCCCTTCACCTTCAAAAAATGCTGAAATGACTGCCTCGAAATCCGTGCAGCACGCTGCCTCTCTCAAGTTTACTCAGAAATTCTCTCTCAATCTTTTCCTCTTGTGTCTTGCACCCTACCCAATGCATTCTTTTATAAATCTGAAAATGACCTTTTCCATCCAAAGTGTCTTTTCCCCTTCCCCAATCCTAAATCCAATGACTAAGATCTAATCTTGCCTTTTGCAAGATCAAGGGTTATGATTCATTCCCTCCAAAATGAATCACTTAAAATATTAAAGTACATTTCACTTTATTACATAAGTGCACTTTATAAAATAAAGTCACTTTAAAATTAGAAGGTACTCTTTATTAAAAAGTCACTTTAATAAAATAACTACTTTACAGCTTTATAAAAGCCCATTACAAAGTTAAATGCCTAGTAGTGTCAACATAAGGTAACATCCGCATACAAGACAAAACATGCAGAGTACCTCCCAAGCTAAAAAGCTAACATTGAACATATGTTTGATTTTTCTTAGCTACAATTTTGTTAAAGCCTTTTTCCCACGGAATCATTGGTCTGGCTTATAGGCTGCATTCCTGTGCTGCAACAAGTTGTTTCATATACACATGAAGCTTCTGTACTTCACTGAATTGTATTGTAAATTATCATTTGTGGGTTGCAGGGGTCTGCTTTGCATGCTGCTATGGAAAGAGTTACAGGAATTCGACCATCAAGAGATTTGATTGCTACTCTCCTGACAAATATGATGTTACAGGGTGCTAAGATAGAGTTAAATGACATTTCTGTTGAATTGCTTTTGGAAGTGAAAGCTCTGTCAGAGATTCCGGCTGAATCAGCCACAGTTAATAATTTATATGGCGGCTGTTTCAGTGTAAAAAGTTTCACTGTGGAGGATGGATATTATAGGCAAAGCCATTCTCCTGGAGGTTTACTAAGTGCAGCTATATTCTCATTTTTTTTTTCATACAGAGGTGCTGAAGGCACCAAGATTTGCAGCATTGAAGCTTTAGGTCTTGAATTGAAGAAGCCAGAGGCTATCCAGTTGCATTCTGTTGAAGTTCATGATAAATATATTATTTTTCTGAAGGAGTTTATGGTTTCCGTTAAGCTATCATATCTTCAACTTACTGATCTGGAGTTTGGTATTCCTGAAGCAAGGCTTGGCTTGTGCCCAAGAGATTTGAATAAGCTCATGATAATACTAAAGCACCTAAATTCAATTGCTGCAAAAACTATGGCTTCAATAAAAGATACACAACTTATAGCAGAAGGTAAACATGATGTCAGTGGTAAAGATCGATGGCAAAGGGCATTAGAAAATGTTAGAAGGCCTACTCCCAGGAGACGGATGCAAAAGCTTGTGGAAACTGTTATGCTGCAACGACACTATTTCCAAGCTTATAAATCCTGGCTTCGGGAAGTTGGATGCGTGCTTAAAGAATTCCCAATAGGTTTTAGGTTCAATCGAGCAAAAAATAAAAGAATTTCCAGTTGTATTGAAGGGCTTTGGAAAGAGGTCTGCAAAATGGAAAAGGACTTGCCAGTGGAAGCAGTTGCACTAGTGAGACGAGTGGCTCGACACAAGGTTTTGCCACAATTGCAACTGGACAATTTAGAGGGAGTGAGCACCAATTTACCGTTGAGATGCCTAAGGAAACTCGCAGGAGGCTTTTATGCATTTATTTTGTATTTTTATAATACTTTGCACAACTTCGTTTATTCTGTCTGTTCCTTTCTTAACAAGGGCTTCCATTGTCAATCTGCTGGTGAGAGGAGTGCAACAGTGACTCAAACTCTCAATTTTTGTAGTACAAAGCACAATAAGAAACCTTGCAATTTCACAGAATTATATTACAGGGTAAACTTGTGCAAAGTTCTTATCACTGTTACATGCAATGACATCAACGAGATGACTGTACCGGGACAAATTGAGGGTGTGTCGTTTTCTGGTATTGCTGGATCCTCTATTGGTTTACAACTAGAAAACTTATGCTTACTGTATGCATCCGATGAGAATACTGTGGAGTTCTCTCTTGTTTGTGGGGAGTTGAAGGGACATATATTTTCAGCTTCTTCTAACAACAAACGTGAAGGTAGTGACTCAAAGAGACAAATATTTTCATCTTTTTCTAACCAACTTGAAGGGACTAGCTCAAAGTCAGCAAACCGAAATTGTCACAGCAGACAGAGGACAGACAGGAATTCTAGTGAAAGAAGTAGCATTTCCAGCATGTGCAATGCAGTGTTGGAAGAGAATCAAGGAGAAATGTGGTCAGATTGGGAGAATAAATTTGTGAAACATAACATGTCTGCAGGTCTTGCTCAACCAACGTTTACAAGGAAACCTTTTGTCTTATGTGAAGCTAAAAGCTTCTCTGTGGATCCATCTCTAAGAAATCCAAATTCAGGGCTTCTGAAATGTGGCCTCTCGGTGGATGAGTTATTGTTTGATCTGGATTGTTCATCTATCATGTATATAATTCTTCTGTATTTACAGTTACTAGATGCCTCTAGTTGGACCTCGCTTAATGGAAGCAAGAAACATTCCAATTCATTAGATTGGAGTGTAAACAATTCTCACTGCAGGGATAAAGGGTGGGAAGAGCTCTATGAACTATCTATAGAGAAGATGAAGCATGCTATGCTGACAGTCATACCAGAGAGAGGCATCCACCTCACAGCAGTCATTGCAGGCCCCAAGATCCAACTTTCATCTTCTTCAACAGAATACTTGAAGTTTAAGAAGCAGACAACCCTTGCTGAAAACAATGCTAGTTTTGTGTTTCTCATTGATTTTGGAAATCTAGAAGTTGCCATTTGGCCAGCAGCCCATATAGAGGAGTTGACATTTGCAGAAGAACATAATAGATACAACAGGTTTGAGCCTGGACTTGGTTGGTTGAAAAAGCTTCCTCAATCAGATCTTTCTGTTAGAAGTGATTCTTACACAGGGCATGAACAAGTTGGAAGCAATGCTTACCTGAAGTTAGAGAATGCAGTTGTGCTACTGGAAAACAAGTCTGAAAGTAGACCACTCCCATTGGTGAAACCTTTTACAATTACTGTTCAATCTTCCGTTTGCAGGTGATTTCTGGAGTCCCATGCTGCTAATTTCTAAATGTGAAGTTAAGCTTGCTTCATAGATGCTCTCCTCTGAAACAACATTTTATATTAAAGTCGCGAGCTTGACAATTAACTGTAGGGAGCTAAACTTGTATTTGGTTTATCTTTGGTAGTATTACTGTCTTAGGCAGATCAGAACTTGACATTCATGTTTCTTACCCTTCTTGACGTGAAATTAAACCTAACTGATCAATTAATCAGCACATTCAAAACTTTATGACAAACATGCTTGTTCTAAAATAGATCAGGTACAAGCATTTACAGGCAGCCATCATGAGGCTGTATGAGTCAGTTTCGGGACGCTTCAGGATGGCACACGGCCTTTCCGATTTCATCCAGAGTACCATTGTGGTAAAACAGGGGTGCCCCCTCTCGCCGACCCTCTTAGGGATCTGTATTGATGAGCTAGAGTCCTTCCTCCATGAGAACATCTAGGAGGGGGATGGCTGTCTTCTCCATTAGGAGTTGATTTCCCTGCTCCTATTCGTCAACGGCTTGGTCTTGTTGGCCTCTACTTGTGAACCCCTGGATTTTCTCCCTTGAGAATCTTGAGGGTTAAGAGCCAACATAGTCTATTTTGGCCGGCATTAAGAGATTTACCTAGATTGAGCATTTGTGTGAGCCGAGGGTTGGTTCCCAGTAGAGACAAGTACAAGACTGGTTTTGTGGTGGTTTTTGCTTCAGAGATAGAGTGAGCACAATTCCACATGGATTTGAGAGAGATTGTTATTTTTAGCAAGTGCCCTACTTTTTAGGAGACAGTGACCAGAGACAAATATGACATTTTGGAGCTTACAGTATTGATCCATGAGACATTTTGAGTCTATTGGGCCTTTTTCGAGATGACATGTTAGTATTTTTATTTTTAGCAGGTGGAGTACTTGGGCTTGCTTGTCAATTCTGATCACATATTTGGAATTCTCACGGAAAATTGAATCCGATGAGTGTGATATCATTGACATGCGGTGAGATTCTATTTTGAGCAGTGTCTATTTTTAGACATACTATATTTGGCAGGTCTCCTACTCATCCTAGACACTTCTGGTGATTTCCTATTTTTTAGGGTTGGCCCCCTATTTTTAGCAATTTCTATTTATAGTAGGGTTGGTCGCCTCCCAAGGTGACAAGTGGTGGAGTCAAATTCCGACAAATGGTAGTGTGATAGTGCGGCATGTGGCAGCTGGATGGCTTACTTAATGAAGGGGGTGCACTTTCCAAGGAATAAAGCAAGTAATTAAGTGGGAGGATGTGTCGGTTAGGTGGCACATGACTCATTGGCGTGATGAAATCCTCACACTTAACTGTCCATTATCTCACTTTCCGTTCATTAAATAATTTTTATTCTTCAGTCATGCGTCATAACTCCCTATTAATTAGGGCACATTCCTTCTCTTAACACGTGCATGATTCCCTTCTTCCATTATTAGCTTTTCCATGCACATCTATCCTTCTTATTCCTCCTCCTATGTGCTTGTCATCCCTCTTAAACCTGTTGCCGTCCCTATACACACTTGCAAATGTGGACTAAGTCTCAATCCACTTAGTGTGTCCTTGGAGGCACAATGCCTAAGTTCAAGCCCACTGTCACCTCGACTTGAACTTCTTCTGTCTAGGCTTACTCCTAGGGAAGCCAAGGGGGGTAGACCCTAGTTACTATGTGAGTTATTAGATTGATTCTAGGAGATAATTTTAACTTGTTAGAGGTTGGGGGAAACTAGTCTATATGAGAGGCAAACAATGCAAATGCAAAACTTTCAATGCAAAGGAAAACCTTTCCCTAGGACAACTAAGACTAGTGCCTAAGGTTGGGAAAATGGGGTTAGCTAGATTACACAAAGATTAGAAAGAAAAGCTTTACAAAACTTTACAATTAAACTTGATACAAGGAAATGAAACAACTATCAACACAATAAAGAATACAAAAATTAGATGCTACAACAATGTACAACTATTAATAGATGAAATAAGCAAACACTTGATAGATCTAGGATTCTAGTATAGCAATGAATGAACTAAATCTAATTTGATTTTGCAGGAATTAAAGAGATAGCTCAATAGTGCATCCACAACAAACACAACTCAATCCACACCCAAACTTGAAGTGCCCCAAGACAGGTGTGCAACTTCAAGAGGGTGCTCAATGGATCAAATGCGCAACTTCAAAGGAGATGAAAAAGACCACAAGAGAGCCTCCACGGGCTAAGTGCGCAACTCAAGAGGAATAGAGATGAAACTTGAAAAAGGGCCTCCACGGGCTAAGTGCACAACTCAAGAGGAATAGAGATGAAGCTTGAAAAATGGCCTCCACGAGCTAATGTGCAACTCCTAAGCTCTACAAATCAACCATCCACAATGCTCAATAAAATTACTTTAAAGATAACTTGAAATGAAAGTATTGCAGAAAATAAGGAGCATGAACCATGAAAGTAAAATGTGAAGTTAAACCATAGGTCGCTTATGGATATATTTTAGGATTCTGGTTGATTAGGTGAAGTTGAATCCTAGACTAGGTAACTTCCCCAAAACTCCCACTGCTTTGGCCAAAAGGATTGTTGGGTGCTCAATAAGCAAGGCAAACAAGGCCTTGCCCTAGCTCCATAGGTCAATCTGGGAAACAAGGGTGCTCAACAAGGGGGACACCTAGTGCCATGAGATCATCCCTGATCTAGCACCCCAAGCCGCCTCCACAAGTTCCTTGTTTGATGGCGAAAGTTGCAACAATTAAGGGTGTTCTAATTAAGCTAATAAATTGATCCCCTATGAGTCTAAGATAGATTGATTGAACCACTTGAAGATTGTTAAATTTATAGCAGCTGCGAGAGCCATTCTCCTGAAGGATGGTCAAGACCCTAGACGAGATCTAGGGCCCCCAGTGCACTCCTGGGGTACTTGGTCTGGGACCAAGCAGCCAATGCCATGGCAAAAGACCCTTCTTAGGGCCCCCAGTATATGACTGGGGTTCTTAGTCTGAGACTAAGTAGTAGATAAAACCCCTAGATATGTCTAGGGCCCCTGGAAATGTCCAGGGTACCCATGCCTGAGGCATGGGTTGATCCATGGTCTTGTACCATGGTGGAAAAGACCCTTATGAGGGCCCCCAGTACACGACTGGGGTTCTTGGTCTGGGACCAAGCAGTTAAAGTCCCTAGATAAGCCTAGGGCCCCTGGACATGGTCCAGGGTACCCATGCCTGGGGCATGGGTTTCTTGGTCTGGGACCAAGCAGTTAAAGTCCC
>SNQJ01S0191351.1:17150-35147 GCA_010110895.2 Picea sitchensis
AGGGGGGACGCAATAGAAAATAAGTCGACATGTGTCTTTCCTTTAGAACACATGTTGAAATTGCAGCAGGGTGTATTTTTGTTAAATCTTGCGCTAGTTAGTCACCCGCAATTTGATGAGAGTCATTGATATCCTCTCCCAATGGATGACACGATCTCCATTGTCCAATCCTATTTAATGTGAATTCCAATTTTTTTTATTGTGGTCCACATGATATAATTTTTAATGGATCATTGATGATCCATTATGTGATAAATGGTCGATCTTCCTCCTCATTGATCTGGTTAGTGATTCTACTTTATATGGTGATTCTTCCAAATTAGAGGCTCACTAAAATTAGTGGCTCTATCTCCTATTCTTACCATTTCTTTATAAACATCAACTATACTAGTTATGCCACGTTGCCACAGTGCGATCCTTCCATGTGGCTTTATCACCACCATGGATATTTTTCTCTTGTCACATCCAACTTATCAAAGAGAGCTCACATAGGCATCAACATGGTAGATGATAAGAGACCTTCATGGAGGACTACACTTTGTTAGCTATCTCAACAATTTATAATATATCAACAACATTCGACCATATCACTTACTCAAATGCTTCTTTCCTTCTCTACAAACACTTGATTCTTTTCATACCTCTGAATTCGTTTTGATAAACATATCCTCAATCAATAACACTGTTATGTCAGTAGATGTCATCACATTCTCATCCACAATCAAATGATGTGATCATACAACTACTGTCATCAAGATGCAAACAAATTGTCATTTATGGCATTGTTAAATAATCAAACAAATAAAATCCCCCTACAGTTTGGAAATCAATGACAGAAACTATCCAAAAAACTCAGCATAAATCCATTTGTTTGCAATAAGTCACCCTTCATGACTCACTCCTCCATAAGACATGTTGCTTTTCATCCTAACACACTAATATCCCATACATAATGTCTTTCCCACTAGGAAACATTCATGATTTTCATTCTTGAAGTAATTTATGGTGCATTTATTATGTCTCAATTCACAATGAAAAGATCGTTGTTAGAAGTAAATGAGGCTTAACTATTGCATTTTCCCAAATATAATTTAATAAAAAGGATAATTATTGTTAATAGTTTGTGTTCATTCTAGAGGAAAGTGTATATATTGAAAGGATGTTTCACTAAGAACTGTTAATGATTTTATCCTCTTATGTGTTGAAACTACATAATTCATTTTCATAATATTCACATATATCGAAGTGTATTGGAAAGAGTGGGAAATATGACAACTAGAAAAATAAAGTATCCTTTCTCCAGAGTTACTTTTAATTCCCTTGCTCACTAGGAAAAAAAATCATTGATCTATATCTTATCAATGGTATCCCAACCTCACCACTGAGCAGAAACTCGCCAATAAGATTTGGACAACTGGTCTAGTTAATGTTGGATGTGTGCTCGAAGCCTTTGAGTTTAGAGAGTTAGCTCCTTTGTGAAAAATTATATTTGACGCAAAGAATGAAATGATTCAAATTATGGTCAAAGGGAGGAATCCCATTATGTTAACTATGAATGTATTCATGAAAATGCTATGAATTCATAGTCCAATACAATTTTTAGGTTTCCCAACACTGACTGTATTTTGGATTCAAAAGGTGGTGGAGTGAACGTGTTGAAGGATTTCCTAGAAACATCTTCTAAAATGCTAGACAATACAACTTCCATTGACATATGCATGTTATCTAATCCCTACCAAAATGTTTCTTGATTTTCTCATGACTTGTAGGATAAGATACTACATCCTACATTATGAGGTATGTTTTTCATGTACTACACTTGTTTGTTTGGATGAAAGAAGTATTCAATTGGGCTTAAATAATATCAGATTAAATTTCTTATCATATTTTGAATTATATGAAGACAAAGAGGTTATTCATGACCTCATATTTGGTATCTTCTCTAGTGTATTGTACTATATTTTATGGAATTCCCCCAAGGGGTAGTGTTGATATTGATAATGACCTTGTTCAATTTTGGTACCCTATGTTATAGATACATAAGGAACCATTTCATTTTTTCCAAGTAAAAGATAAATTCATGAAAGAATTTAGAAACATTCTTATCGGAACACTATCGATGAGACTTACACATGAATCCTTGAATTTTCTCAAAGGAAACAGGAATTATGTATAAGAGGAAGAGTCTAGTTACATTGAATTGTACGGGTTTGAAAGAAAAACTTTCCTTCTTCCCAAATTTTGTTTGATAATTTATTTTTACTAAAGTTTATAGATAGTAATAATCATGGTCTTCCTTCTTTGAAAAGAAAAGGGAGTGCCAGTTTATTTCTTTTCCTTTCCGTCTTGTTGAAATTTTAATTAGAATCCTAACCCATTTGGTTGAAACTACCGAATTGTTGAATTAATTTTATTCAAAAGAAGTTAAATCCTTGAAAGGATTTCACACAGAAGGAATCTTTTTTTCCCATTTATCGTCAATTGGTTATGGTACTTCTTTTGCAAGAATGCAAGAAATCATAGAGGGAGATGGTGATAATGACCCCAACACTAGAAAAAAAATTTCCAAGAAATAGAAAAAAGTTTATAATGATTATTTGATCACAAAAGTTAGCTCAAATAAACAAGTAAAACATATTGAGTGGAAGAAGTAGTGTCAAGAAACCACATATAAATAGAAGGGGAATTTTTTGACTAGTGCTCATGCTAGTTCTACACCACTCCCCCATAGGAGTTCCTCCTCTACCCAAAGAATCCAAGATCCTATTGCAAGTAAAGGATAGAATAATGAAGGATGCACGAGAGGAGGTGATGGAAGTGATCACCCTTATTTCGATGGAAAAATCATGACTTTTTCACATATAAAAAAGAAAAAGGAACACTACAAACAAAAGTGATCAAGACTCTAAAGACCTAGGAAATGATGTACATGAGATCAAAGTTGACAACCACAATAAAGTGTTTGAATAAGCAGTAGTGAAAATGGATGAAATTCAAAAAATAACTGAGGATTTATCCCGTGAGGGGCCAACTATTTTTAGGAATATTCTTTGACCTTGCATAGCACTAAGTATAATAAAGAGGCTAAAAAAATGCAAATAGATAAAATTCATGTTATGAATCAAAAAGTTATAGAGAAATGGAGTTCAGAGGTGGATGTTTCTAGAGTGGGATCCTCGAGAATCCTCAAGATAAATTTGACCAATGATGATGCTATGACGCATTCCCTTAAATAACAAGAATTGAAGAATATTAGTTTCAAAAATAGGATAAGTGAGTTGGAGAATGCTCTCAGTCGTATACAACTATTTGTTGAACCATTATCTATATTTGTCCCAGAAATAGTTCCATAAGAAACACCAAGTACATCCTATAAAGTCATAAAAGATTCCAAATTATTAAGTGGTATCATAACATATGTTGTAGAGAATAAAAATATAGATATCAACACAATTTTGGAGGTAGGGGAGGTAGGCACCAATTTAAGGAATTTATCGCAAAATATTTTTTCTTGTATAGAGTGTACCTAAAACAAGATTTGGAAAATGATGAGTATTTTTATAAAAAAAAATATGAGTACATTTGCAGCATGAGTGTTATATACACATTATTTCACAAGGAAGGAACACTATTTTCCTTCAACGAATAGAATGAAACAAATAAAATCTAGTTGGCTCTAAAGGATAAAAGTCCTTCAAGAATTAATTGCAACTTGTAAAAATTTGGAAGGAAAAAGAAGTGATGCATTCCTAAAGTCACTTGACATAGTTAAATAAATCGAGGGCCTTCCATTGATTATATAATATATGTTGTTAACAAAGGAACAACTAAAATGTGAGTTAAATTTACTCAATATTTCATGGGGTGGTGAGTTTGACAATCTTACTAACCTCCCAGAAGAGAAAATTAAATGATGGTTAGATAACTTTGTTAATAATAATGAGGATCATTAATCATAAATACATGAATTATGCTCCATGATCCAGATTATGCTAAGAATGAAATGAGAAAAAACAAAAATATAGAAGAGAATGAAAAAATACAGTGAAACCCAACTTCTATTAATGAAGAAGATAGAAAAACATTGTAGAACACAAACTAGTAGAATGGGTACCTTATCTCTGAAAAGAAAGAGATGTTGGCTAAAATTCATTCACAACAAGCTGTACATCACACTTTATTGCATGATTAAAGGGCCTCCTTCACCTCAATTGTATATGAGAGAGTGAGAGGAGTGTTAGAACTTTAGAAGTTAGAGTTATCTTCTTTAACATTCATTAACAATTGCATGCAATAGGATCAATGCAATATAAACAATCAAAGAACACAATATATATCATGGGAAACCCTCGTGGGAGAGAAAACCCAACAACCAATTCTTTAGTACATATTCCTTCAACCAGTACAATGTCACGTTATAGCTCTCCACAAATAGACCAATACCAGGATACCAAAGACCAAGAAACCAAGATTGCTTATGACATACCTTCTTTTCTATGCTCCAAATACACAAGACAAGGTGAGTTGTGTGTGTACAAATAAGAGAAACTCTACCTCTATTAATAGACATATTTGACTCCTGAAAAGATGCAACCCTAGGAGGGTTTGTTTTGACTTTTACAATAAGGATAAAAATAAAATAATAATTTATTTTGAGTCCATTTATACAATAATATTACAATAACCTTATTGAGGTTTGAACAATACAAATATAAAATAATATCTTCTGTAGCTACATTGAAATATCAACACTCTCTTAACTAGGAAGGTATTCTTTGTTTCCACATGAGTTTATGACCATTGATTATTGAACATATAAATCTATACATCATCAAATATCCATAGTACTTGACATGAATTCATAGCCAATGCCTCCAAAGCCTATGGGTACCTCTCAAATAGATTCAATATGTCACCATGACATCCACTACCCTGAAATGCATTTGTACCTCATCATGTGCACCCATGTGACTTCACATCCAATGCATACAAGGCATGTGGGTAGCTCTCAAATAGCTACAACATGTCCCTAGGACATACACTACCCCACAATGCATCTATACCTCGTCACTTCCTCTAAAGAGGGACCACACCAAGCATGTCCCTGAAGTGTTTGAACTTCGTCCTCAACAAAGGCTTGGTGAACACGTCTACAGCCTGCTCCTCGGTAATCATGTATTTGAGCCTCATTGCTCCCATTTGCACCATATCCCTAATATAGTGATATTTTATATTGATATGCTTCGACCTGTCATGGAACACCAAATTTTGTTACAACTTCATGCAACTCTGGTTTTCACACCAAATGCAATTCGCCTTCAGTTTGAGACTAAATAACCCAGACAATAGCTTCAGAAGCCACACTTATTCTCTACATGTTTCACATCCTTCCACATACTCATCCTTATCCATACTGATTGCTACACATGACTACTTTTGGCTAGTCCATGAAACCATACTAGAGCCTAGACTGAAGAAATATGTCAAAGTACTCTTCTGATCAGAAATACTACCTGCCCAATCTAAATCTGAATATCCATATAACATGAACTCATGGTATGTCACATACCTGAGACCATAATCCAATGTACCCTTAAGGTACCCCATCACATGTTTTTGTACAACCAAATGAACCTTTTGGGATGCTCCATATACTGATTCAGGGTGTTCACAACAAAATATATATCTGGTCTTGTGTTCTTTAAGTACATCAACGAACCCACCATATTCCTATATAAATTAACGTCCATAGTCTCTGAATTCATATCCTACAACATTTTCATATTTGATACCATAGCTGTAGTCATTTCCTTGCAATCTAACATCTCGAACATCTTCATAATTTCCACTGCATACTTTTCTTGATTCAGAAATATCTCACCCTATCTCTGCCATACCTCGAGACCCAAAAATTAATGCATCATCCCAAGATATTTCATCTCAACTCAGTAGCCATTTTTCTCTTACACAATGAGATGAGGCTTTTTCCAAACCTCTTAGAAACAGGTCATCCACATACAAAAATAGTATTACCAGACCATCATCCACAACCTTAAAGTAAAGGTTAGTATCTACACTATTCTTTGTAAATCCTAAGCTCGTCATAAAATTGTCGATCCTTCCATAGCATGCTCGGCGTGCCTACTTTAATCCATATAATTTATTCTTTAATATACACACATGCATCTCCCTGTCATGTACCTCAAACCCTTGTGGATTCTCCACATATACTTCCTCTTTTATTTCACCATTCAAGAAGGTTTTCTTCACATCCATCTGATGAAAATTTCATTTCATTACTGCAAACAATGAATGAAAGTATAGTCATGATCAAGGTATATTTAATGACGTGGGAAAATGTCTCCTCATAGTGAATTGCCTCCTTCTGAGAGAATCCTAGAGCCACAAATCTAGACTTAAAATTTTCAATACTGCCATCAACAACATGTTTCAACTTGTAGATCCATTTTGAACTTACCAATAATTTCTCCTTTGGTATGGGGACCACATACCAGCCATCATTATTTACTATGGATTGATATTCTTCCCCCATGGCATCCTTCCATACCCTATTTTCTGTAGTCTCTTCATAACTGGACAATTCTTCATCCATGATATCACACAAACATGCCACATATCTAGAATAAGGTTTCGACTTCTTTCTTTCCTTGAGATAATTTTATAGGGCACTACATCTTTTTGCATCTCTAATGAGCTCATGTGCCCAAGTTGGTCGTCTCTTATGAGAAGGCATATATGTTGGCCTTTGAGGTTCTTCCATGTCATTATGCTCATGAATGACTTCCTCCAATTCAAGTACTTATGCCTATGGAAATATAGTAGCTTCATTATCCTCATCATGAACCTATTTTTCACAGTCCTATTTTGATTTGCTGAAATCTGCACTCTCATTGAAGGTGACATCTTGGATAATCTCAATTTTCCAATGATCGGGAATATAAATCCAATATTCGTTTGATGTGTTAATGTAACTAATAAATATTCCATTGTTTCCAACTGGAAGATGGATGACTTCCAACTTCTCTCCTCAAAACATCTCCTCTAGTGTCTTTTTTTCAAGTAATTTTTGGGGACTTTTTTTCTGCACATACACTGCAGTATTTGTTTCTTCTGCCCACAAATGCATAGGTAAATCTTGATCATGGATCATAGAATTCACTACTTCCATGATATTTCGATTCTTCCTTTCTGCTAGTCCATTCTAATAAGGATTGTAAGGGAGTAGAAAGCTCCCTCTTAATCCCAGCTTCCTTGAAATATTATTTGAATTCCTATGAAGTGAATTCTCCTCCATTATCTAATCACAAAGTATTTATCTTTCCCTCTCTCATGTTTTCTATCGGTGCCTTAAATTCTTTCAATTTTCCAAACACTTCATTCTTTTCCTTCAACAAACAGGTCCAAGTTTATGTGAGTAATCATCAATAAAAGACACATAATATACATACCCTCTTAGTGAAGTTGCTAACATCGGTACCACACACACATCTGAGTGCATGATGTCCAATACTCTTGTATATCTACTATCTTGTTGGGAAAGGAGTGTTTCACATTCTTTCCTTCTGCGCGACCTTTTCACATGTCATCTAGTTTTTGTTGGATCTATGATAGTGTCGTCACCAACTTCCTCACACTCAGTAGGGCCTTTTAATGTAGCTGAGAAAATATCCTATGCCATAATTCACTGGGATTCACAATCTCATGAATTAATTATGAATCTTGTTGCCCTTTTAATTTTTAGAGTCCTCCCTCTTGAACTCCAATCACCATAAAATCATAAAAAGTCTACCCTCTAGGCCACATAAGAAATTTTCCATCTAAAAATGCAACTCTGTAACCCTTCTCATCCAATGTTGAAATCAAGAGAAGGTTCTTCTTCAATCTAGGAACATAGAGAACTTCCTTCATATTCATTGGATTTCTTGATTCTAACTTGTAGGATGATTATCCTACTCCTTTGATTGGATATTGATAGTCATCTCCCAATTTGACCTTGTGCGGTGAATCCTTATGAGTAAGGTTAGACAAGGAGTCTTTATAACACGTCATGTGCTTGGAAGCACCATTGTCCACCAACCAAATGTCACTTCCATGAGTGACAATTCCTATAAGGGATAATATAAGAACACACTCCCCATCAATTGATTCATATTACTTTTCAACCTTCTTGGGTGGATCATCATCTTCAACTGTATGAACATGATTCCTTTTAACTCCTTTATTTTCCCTTGGTCTCTGAATGAGGGAAACATTCCTAGCAATGTGTCCCATTTTCTGACAACAAAAAAATATGATATTTGGGTTATTTCTTCGGCCCTTATGAAACTTCTTGGGTGAGGAGGGTTATTTATTTCTCTTTGATTTCCTAGTGTGGTTGGCTAGGGATTGATCATCATCTATCATATTCTCTTCTCTTTCTGTCGTCCTTGCTTCTTCTTGGTTGAAATCTTCCCATAGCCTACTAAACTTGGGTATCTTCCTTCTTGAGCATATCCCTTGAATAAATGCATCCCATGAACTTGGGAGGTCATTCAAGGTGGTCATCATCATTTCTTATCCATTTATTGTATCACCAATGGCTTCTATATGATCCTTGATTTGGTTCACTCTTGAGAAGTATGAGTGGATGGTTTCTGAATTTTGCATCCTCATGTTCTTTAACTAAGTTCTCAATGCCATTCTTTGGTTGATGTTGTTTCCTTCAAACTGTCTGGTTAAGGAATCTATCATTTATTTTGGAGTGGATAATGAACATATGTGATGAATAAGATGGTCCTTAATGGAGTTTTCAATAATCCTCTTTTCTTTGACCATATCCTTCTTGTGCTTTTCTTTAGCCTCATCTTCCTCTCATTCTGAAACCTTTTATTTAGTGAACTTTTCTAGATCGTGTTCTTCTAGGAGGAGGGATACTCTATACCTCCAGGCTATGAAGTTGTCGGGTCCCTCCAACTTCTCATCAATATTGGTTCTTGTAGTCATCCTACCCCTAAATCACAAATTCTAGATTCTGAAGATCTGATCCAGGGAAAATATGTGCTCCACTAGGGTGCACTTGCTAGTGGTCTTGTCTTGTCTGGAAACCACTCCTATAAATAAAAAATACTCCTTTTTTATTCTAGATATGTGAACTATCTTCTATTCAATCCTTCTCTGATACAATGTGTTATCACACTAAGTTTCCTTGGGTTTTTTATCCCTTAGTTTTAAGCTTTTTAATCCCTTTAGATTTTAATTTTTTCTTTATTTTCTAAAGTTTGATTTACTTAGGTTACCTTGAATAAATGAAGGCTTGAGTGTTGGCTCATTTGTGACCCTCACATAAGTTTTAGCTTAGGTTCACTTTCTCGTCTTATAATTTGACTCACCTCATGACTTGACACCAAGCCTGACTCAACCCATGACCTACATGACTTGATATGTCATTCTTCCCACTCATACCTTCGTATCCTTTCCATGTTGTCCCTATGTCCTATTAAAATGGTCAAATCATCTTTTTGAAAAAGAGCGATGCCAACTCACTAGGAGTTTCCATAGCACAATCCTTGTCCTTCATTGTTTGGCCATCATTCATCATCATAACGTCAAGGTCATGTTCTACCTAGTTTTCAGCACCATGGTTCATTAAAATATTCTTTCAAAGATTTGGTTTTAATGAATATTGCTAATTGTTTCAAGTTTTGAATGTTTTCAAAACTCGATGCTACTGAAACTACCAGTTTAGACCAGTTGGCAGTGGCGCTATGGGATCGGTTGCTGAGGTGGATTTGGAAGCTGAGAAGGTCATATGGATGTCCTAAACAATTGCAAAACTCCAAGTTTTCTACTCCTCCACGTATTTTGTGGTTTCCCTCCTCTGCATAGAAAATTTGTGTAATAGTTGTTTCCTGGAGTTTTCGGTAGCGACCATCTCTGCAAATCACTCTCTCGTTCATCCCTCTCCATTCATATTTTCTCTCACACAGAACTGTAGTCATTATTGACTAGTTTTCAATTATCAAGACACCCATTCACCTTTCTCCCGAGTGTTTAGTTCCCAAGAAAATGTTTATTCCTTGTGTGCGCATTGTGCTACCAAAAGTCATTGTTGAAACTTCGCTGCATTTCCCCTGCTTCCTCTATTATTCAGATTGGAGTGCTTTTAACCTGATTTTCAAAGACCATTGTAGTGGTTTCCTTCACCATATTGTTATTCTTTAGTTTGATATCTGTAAATAGTAAGGGGAGGGAAAATTGCATCTCTTACTTTCCAAAAGTGATCAAGCAATGTGATTTAGAGGAGAATCTTAGGAAAAAAACAACCATTGTTCACTTTCAATCTCCCATTGAAGTGTGCCTCCATTTTCTCTCCTATCCTTCACTGCACCATATCCTTTGACCTCTAATATTGACCCATGGAGACACCTCAGAAAAATAAATCTCACAAGGGAGGCATTGTGGTCAAAACTGAACCCTCTGACATGCAGTTATTTGAGGAAGATCCCATGGTTAGGGAAGTTTTTTAAAGGGTGGGATGCCTCTCTTTCTGCCAAAACATGAAGAGGGGACATCCTGAGGTGGCAAGGTAATTTTCCTCACATTTTGATGGCCTTAAGACTAAGGTAGGAGAGTTGGAGTTTGAGGTGTTTGAAGCCTCTATTGCATTTATTGCAGTAGCCATAGGGATTCCTAACACAGGAGAGAGATGGTTTAAATCCATGACTTTGAATGTTGCCTTCTCCAAGGATTTCCTTAAGCCATATTATTAGACTGACAACTTGTCCAAGGGGGTTCCTATAAGTCATGTAGTTGAAGGTTTTGACAAGATGTTGAAGATCATCCATAGATACTTCACATGTGAGAGGAGGTTTAATATGTTATACCAGTACCATATAAGGCTTATGCTTCATTTTACTGGAAAATATGAAATGAATATCCCTTTCTATTTGTTGAGGAGCATGGGGAAAATGTTTGACAGAGTCCAAGCCAAATCCAAGGCTATGGATACTAGTGTTTTTCATTATGTATTGATCAAAATGTTGGTAATGGAAGAATTTAAGAAGAGGAACATTTCTTGGGAGAAATTCATTGTTTATTCTCACATGAAGTTGGACAAAGATTCAACTCCTCAGTCAAAGATGCAAAGTCCTTTACCATTTACTAATGAATCTCGAATAGGAACAAGATAGAAAAGAAAGAGTAAATTCATTGCTCAGGGAAAATAATTTTTTAAGGAAGTTGAAGAAGCAGACAAGGAGGCATATCATTCCCCACAGAGACATTATTCACCTCCTCCTACACTAGAACTGGAAGAGGTCCATTCATATACTAAAGTCACAACCAAGAAAGGAATAAAATTTCATTTTCCTTCATCTCCCTTAGAAACTAGCACAAAGGTCAGGAAACCTTTCACAAGATCATCAGCTCTCAAGGGGGATATTGAAGCACAAGTTCTACCAAAGGTTTCTATTCTGAAGAAAAAGAGTGATGAGGGAAAAGGCATTGAGAATCCTATTGATATGATAGACAGAGCCCTTGAATAGCAGAAACACGAAGGTGAATCCATGAAGATCATGTTGATATTATCAATATTATCACTCCACCTAGCAATCAGACCTTCAAAAGATTGGTTAGACAGCTCAGGGAGGCTAGGAGGGAGGTTGCTCGCTTGAAATCAGAGGGTTTATCTGAAAGGATTAAGATGAAGGAGATCATGAATGATTACACCAACACTCTTGATTTGGCAGTATTTGCAGCTAGAAGATCTCTTCCTCTACATAAACAACTCAAGAACCTTTATAGGAAAAACAGAGACTTTGAGTCTCAAAACGAAAAACTCAAGGAAGAATTGCAACACTTCAAGGATGAAGTGGCCCAAAGGAATTTGAATGTACTGATTGAACCTGCTATTAAAAAGGAGAAACCAGTAGTGAATAAAAGCACACATGCAGTTAAGAATCCTATCACTACAAAAGGAAAGAATTTTGTTGTGCCAGAAGGAAGTCCTCCTTCCACAAGAAGGAATTCCAGGTTGATGAAATGATTGGGGGAACGTAAGATCCATTTTTTAGAATGGTCTCTTTTTGCAAAGAGTAAGTGATCATGGATGTATTATTTGTGCCACTTATATAGGAATTTATAGGATCCTAACCTATCAACTCAAGGTTTTTTGTGATTTTCAAAATATTAATCTCCTCATACAGAAAGAGAACAGACATTTCGTAGTGCTATGGTGCTGGGAAATCATCTAGTTTAGCATATCATGCTAATTTGCTACCTACAGTGCTACCAAATCTCCTAAGACTGGTGTAACGATGGTTCTACGAATTCCAAACAGTGCTCCCGAATCTCCTAAGCGATGTAATGATGGAGCTACCAAATTCATAGGGATATATTAGAGTGGTGCTACCAAATCCATTTTGATGTCGGGCACTATGGATTCTGTAGGACCATTTTGATGACTGGTGCTACAAATTCTGCAAAGGTGATTGAAGTATGGCGCTACCAATTATACACAGAGAAATATGAACTCAGCGCTACCAATTCTGCAGGCCTGTTTTGGAGACTGTGCTACAAAATGTACAGAGTATTTTGTGAAGGCGCTACAAAAGCTCATTATCCAATGCGCTACTAAATGATGGTACCGACTGGTACCTAGAAAAAGGGGTTTGAGCTATCATTCTTGTAGGTGGCTGTTGATGTGGAGAATGGATAAGACCATAGGTGGCAACATGATGACAACTTACAACATATACAGGACACTTGGCATCAAGAGAGATGTGCATCAATGAAGACCATGTCAGTTAAAAGTTTTTTCGATCAGTTGACAACATGTTGCCTTTTTATATCATAGTCGTTAGCATAGTTGTTAGTTGGAATAATTAATTTGGAGAATATTATGGTAGGAAGGCCAGCTCACACCTCCAGTTGTTTCCTTCCCTTGTTTTTATAAATACACATTCCAAATGCCTTAGAAGGTTCGAATGGTTTAGCTGGGCTCCCTTATTGTAATGTTTTGATGAAGCATATTGGTTCTCTGGTTATGTAATTGACTTGAGACTTTTTTATTAATATAAGTTAGATTATCTTATTTCATCTTATTGCCTCTTATACTAAAGTGTTCATGATTGAATGATTCACATGATATTGTTATAGCTTTATTATGATGAATGTTTGATTATAGTACTGTTATGATGTTCTTCGGTGTTCTCTAAACTTTTAATTCAACAAGATCTTGTGTTTGAGTTTTTCTTCCTTAGGTTGCTTGAAGACCTAATTTCCATAGCAGACCTCTACATTTTCCTCACTAAATTCTTCCTTCTATTCATCTTTACTCCCACTCACTCACTCAAGTTGATTAAGACCTCAATTTATTGTGCATGCTAGCCAAATTTTTTTAGTTAGAACATTATTATCTTGAGTCTTATCCATTTGACCTCTTAAAAACTCATTTACATTTACATATAACCTGATGGGTACTAGGCTTGTCAACTCTGCAATCTGAGGGTGATTCCTAGTGCTAACACCATGTTTGAATTTTATAAGTTACAGTTATCTTCTTTAACGTTCATTGACAATTGCATGTAATAGGATCACTGGAAGATAAACAATCACAGAACATAAGATATATCCTGGGAAACCCTCGTGGGGGAGAAAGCCCAACAACAAATTCTTCAGTATAGATTCCTTCAACCAATACAATGTCACATTATAGCTCTCCAAAAATAGACCAAGAAATCAAGACCTCCTACTCTAGACCTTCCTCACTATGATCCAAATACACAATAGAAGGCAAGTTCTGTATGTGTACAAATGAGAGAAACTTAACCTCTATTTATACACATAATGGACTCCTGAAAAGACATTGTTATAACCCTATATTTTATAGTATCACCTAGTGATTAGAATTTCTTCCTTTGGTCATATTTTATTGTAAATAATATTTTATTCTAGAAATGATTTACAAAAAGAAAAAGAAAAGAAAAGAAAGAAAAAGAATAAAAATAGAAAAAATGAAAAGAGGTTATAAAAATAATGAAAGATAAAAATATAAAACCCCATGAAAAATAATTTTGGTTTGAATCATATTGTATAATCATGATCAAACTTTTTGAATTTATGTTGATAGGTTAGTGAATAAATTTGGTCAAATAGTTTAATGTTGGCCAAATTAGATAGGTTAGAGTAATAATTAATTCAACAGTGTAATATGGATTAATGTGTTAGTTAATTATGTTAGGAGTTATGTTAGTAATGTTTATTTCAATAAAAGTTGAAAAGGGATTGTTAAAATACCCTTTGTTTGAGTAAATTTGGATCTTTTTACCTTAGGAAACAAGACCATGGTGTAAAAGTGGGAAAGGGTAAGCTTAGCGCTACCCATTGTATGATTTTATCCTAATTTTTCCAATGGATAAGACTACTTATCGTGTAGCGACTAAATTTTGCACAAGTTTCAACAGCGCCCAGATCGATGGTCCTCAGAGTATTTCGTACCAACCCGAACTTTCTTCCTTTAATGGTGGAGGGGGGTCCGGAAAAGTGGTTTCCCCTGCGCTATCCCCACCTTACGTGTCACTCTCTCAACATTTCATACCCCCCATTGAAATTGACTTACCACNCCCCCCATCTGGAATCCTTCCAAACAACTACTTGAAAACCACTCACCTCACTCTGCCACCATACCCCACTACCAGTTGTCACATGTCACATCCCAGTCACCCATTACCCAATCAATGTCGTCATCATGACCGTTAATTTCCCCATCATCACCCTGCGCCATAACAGACACCTCCACTGTGCTGTAAAACCCCATTCCTTCACACTGTGACATTATTTTCTGATTCATACACTATGGAAACTGTGCCAAATCCATAGATTATTTTAGGGGCTAAATTTTGCAAATGGGATAATTTTCCATGGTTTTTCCCAAAAAATGATTTGCCAATTTTCATTTTTTCTAAAATTGATTTGCCCAAATTCCATAGAATAAAATTGTTTTAGCTTACAAATCGCCAAAATGTTTTAGAAACTATATAAAATCCTTATAAATTTGAATATTTTTACAAAACTATCACCAAACATTTTACATTTTGCAAATCAAGGACTAGGAATATTATCCCATGTTTCTACATTTTAATATAAATTTCCATCCTTCAAATCATCCATGGCCAAAGCCAGGTTTCAAGTAAAATGCCACAAAGATTCACTGTCAACAGGCACAATTAACCAAGGTAATTATAATCTACCATTAATCCACCTTAAAAATATGTTAGTCATGGCCACCAAATCCAAACCTATTGAAACGTCTGAGAATATAATTATTCCCCCTCCTATCTACCTCGTTCACATCCCCCTAGAGGATAAGGATTACAAGATTACAGAGACAAAGTGTGAATTCGAATTCTTCGAATTGCACTTCTGGCTAGAAGATATCTTCCTAGATTAGAGCGACGAAATTCGAATTTGGGAGTCCAATTGATATGAAAATAGAAGGCTGACTTGTTATGCTATGCAAGCACCCTCTACTTCATTAAAAAAAAAACTTTACAGGACCTTGCTTCATGTGTTAAAATATGGCAAATAAATTATGTGTTAAGTTTATGCTTCTTCTTGTAAATGATTATGTGTGAGGAATTGTTCCTTTAGATGGTTAAATATGTACTTTAAACAAATACACAGCAACACAACTTGCAGCAAATAAACCATCAAACTCACAACAAAAACAAGCTGATAAAGGAGTTCACCCCCCTCCGGGCTACATCTCCTTGAGCCTCCATCAATGGACTTGGCTCTCTGGGATTAATTTGTCAAAAGTTCTTTTACAAGTTGTTTCTCAACTCCAATGGAAAAACAGACTGTACCATTGAGATTATAACACATAAAAACCCCAAAAATGACTAATAGAACTCTGAAAACGGATCATGGCTCATCCGGGCATGACCTCTTCTACATGTGGCCATAAGCTTCCCTGATTTTCTCTTTGGAAAAAACACCTGTAAAAGTCCTCAACATCCTCTGAAACCTGTCCCAATGTGTTTAGAGCATATCAATTAGCCAAAAATGATTATTCAATCATAGAAAACAAACATAGGCTCACCAAACCATGTCCTTGATCAATGAGGGCTTCAAGCTCCCTGGAGCTTGCTGAAACTTCAATGGTGAAAAACTTGTAGAAGAAGTATTCAAATGGCCTTGATAACAGCACCAATGGATCCATCACGTCCAAAAACCCCTAGCTGGGCTTTTACGGCACCTCAATCGGCCAAAAGATGAAGAAGTTAGGCCTCCTCCATTTTCCTCTTTCAAGCTTTCTGAAACTGGCTCTACAAAACACAAATATGTGTGCATGAACCAAGAACACGCTCCAAAATGCGCGTTAAAACCTGGCCCCGCGCATAACCGAAAACCGGTCCAAACTATAGGACGGTTAGGGCGCGCCCAGCCCCTAACCGCCTAGGCCAAGGTCACATGGTCATATGACCTCGCGCTATAATAAAAAGGGCCAACGGTTTTAAAACCGTGCCAACTTTCGCTCCGGTCATGGGCATATGGTGTAACATAGAACCACGGGCTACATAGAATAAACCCCGCACATTATTAAACATGGAATAAACCATTGGTTATAGTTTTAAACCCCGCGATATATGGTATATAATAAAAATTGTAATGGTCATATAATCCACAGGCTATATGGTTATAAACCCGCGTGCAATACAAAGGTTATAACACGGTCATATAAAAATCCACGCGACCATGGGCCGGGGCTAAGCCCCGGCCCGACCCCCTGCCCACATTACAATTTCGCAAATTCAAATACATTATGACCCGTATTGATAACAGGGATCAATGGGTGGCATGTTGGTTAGCGGAGGTGTGTGAAGGCCTTTACATAGAGAGGAGGTCACCGATTCAAATCCGGCCGGCTCCACAAAACATTTTATATATAACCAAATAACTAAACAATGAGTGACACGTGGCACCCTCCGATTGGGCCACATGTCCTCATATCATTTGCCCATAAACGAACACGTGTCATCTCTTCATTCGCCAACTGTCAAACAACCAGATGTTTCCATGTCATTGCCACATATGCTGCTGATGTCATCCGACACGTAGGCTGCTGACGTCATCCCATGCCATGTGTCACCCTTTCAGTGGTGACATGTGTCACCTCCGAATTGGTCCAACCATACGCCCAAAAATCCAAATCTGCCTGACATGTGTCATCACCTGGAGCCGCCACGTGTCCTGTACGGACTGTACGGACTGGTACAGTCAGCATTAATTTTTGTTTGCCTGTTTTCCTTGGCGAACAGATTGTGATATCTTCTCCATACGGACTCCGTTTGAGAAAGTAAATATACCATCGGAATCAGGAAGACGAGACAGATGCAATGGCACTATTTTCGTCGCATTCTGAGCACTTTGAAATTTGAGCAAAAATTTGACCCCTGGTCCAGATTTTGATCACACCTTCCCACTGAAAGGCTTTTGGACCCAAAAACTCTTATCTGTCTGCTTTCAAGTTATATCAAAATCTTTTCGACAATCACCTGAATACTTTGTCATGCCGTGCACTGCAACTGGCTATGTCCCTCAACCACTGCTCTCTGGCTGCTGCTGACCCACTGCTTTCTCTATGCTTGGAAGATTGCCAACCTTCCCACTGAGAATCAAGTCCCTCTTTAGAACTCTTTGGCATCAACATAATCAGCTCTCCAATGGCTGCAAAACTTACCTGCGACATCTTGTCACAAGCCAAGAAAACCATCAATCTTGAAAACAAATTCACAAGATTGAAAAATGATGCCAACAAAATCTTTTGTTCTTCAAACAAACTGTCGCATATTATACTACATCAAAGTACATGGTGTTTTCTTGCATCATGGTGTACTCAAAATCAACTTTCAAGTCAATAAACACCATCGACTAAACACAAGTCGAACAACACGATCGACACAACATAGTCGTCAGAAAATCATCAACACCAGTCGA